>HE668657.1:231312-258035 GCA_000313835.2 Heliconius melpomene melpomene
ATATGTTTAATATATTATATATATATATATATATATATATATATAATATTTATACTAATAATATACTTATATTATTTATTTTATTTTCATATATATCGACTAACATGACTCATTTTGTAAATCTTAATATCTATGTTAGTACATATTTAAGTTCCTTCTCCATCCCACTCGAGATGACTGACAGAGATATTGCTGAGACTGAGATATTAGACATCATATTTGGGATGCTGTTAGTGCTACCCCGCAGTCTGTGTAATCATGTGTATACATATATAATTTTATCTTTACAAAAAAGTGAACGGTGATGACGGTAACCGTAATGATACTAAGTTATTTTTATTTATTTCGAAACTTTTGTTTTACTTCCGTGCCAGGGCAAGGAAAATGATAATATTGAACATAGGAAAATAAAAATATATAATATCCCCGAGTGGAAATCGAACTCATAACCTATTCGTTCACAATCACACGATTGAGGACCTGAGCCACTATGGCCTCAAAAATATTCGTTAAAACATTTAATTTTCGCAAAGTAACTCCTGGGAATGTAACCGGAAATTAGAAATTTCGAAATTCAGACATTTTAAAGGCTGCTTAGTATTGAAGGTCCAAGGCAACTCCTTAATACTTACCCTTACTTACCCTGGGGTAAGTAAAAAAAATATAATCCACCGACGAATACTTACATTCGTATAAACAAAACTCCTGGGAAAGTGAACGCGGGATGATATTGTCTTAATGCCTTAAGTAAGCTACATCCACTAAAAGCTTTATTCTTTTCAGTTCTTTTAATAAGTTTTTGCTTATACTTTACTTTTGCTATATTTAGGTTTAGCTGTATTATTGACTAGATAAATG
The DNA here is from genome assembly GCA_000313835.2 of Heliconius melpomene melpomene. Lineage (NCBI taxonomy): Eukaryota > Metazoa > Arthropoda > Insecta > Lepidoptera > Nymphalidae > Heliconius > Heliconius melpomene. The sequence goes on from HE668657.1 coordinate 232,171, forward strand.
TGCTCGATTCGCTTGTTTTTTTTTAACAATACTTCAAACTATACGCTTAAATTTAGCTTACATAAAGCAGAGGAAATCTAGTCTAGTCTAGTCTAGACACTCCGTTCGGTCCATTCCCCCTTTTCGCCATTTATATTGTCTAGAAATTGAGTGACGAGTGGCAGAAAGGAAAATAATATTTACCTAATCGTGTAGAACAAGCGGGCGAAGCTAGTGTTATATATAATGAACCTTTATTTCCATACAAGCACAATTGTAGGCCGGCATTGTAATGATCACTATTGTGTCTGATACAAGGTGAGGTTTCTCCATCGATAGTATTGTTATAAAGGCTTTATTACCAGGCAGTGTTAGACACCAAAAGTAGAAGTGTTTATATAGCTTTCTAGATGATTACGTACTATAAATGAAATAAAATATTTTTTTTACATTTCAAATGAAACTATTTAACCTGATTAATCGCTAAAAATAATTTTAATTAAAATGTGTAATAATTGTGAAATCAAACATCTTGTCATATTTTTAGCTTTATACTGTATCACGCATATAGTTTTATCTACGAAACGTAGTACTAACACACTTTGTCTCCCAGTTGAGTAGCAGAACTCAACACCGAGGTTTGCCTTGTTTACAGAGCACTGTCACTGTCGGTCTACAGCCACACATTTGTACCACTGCGTCACGTTGACACCTCCAATAACTGGGACAAATAAAACCGCTCAATAGATCTCAAATCGATGGATTAAATTATTTAATTTCTATTTCTAAGATAAAACGCGGCGTTTAGTACTCCCACTCAATATTCTCAATATTTCGAAAGCTGCGTGTAAAGGGGGAAAGAAGTGTAACATTAGATTTTCTCTGCCTTCTCTGTGTGTGGGATATAGCGTGAAACTAAAAAAAAAATCAATTTTTAAGTCATTGACCATTTATTACAACAAAGTTAGATATGCCTGCTATAAAGTACAAAGTACTCTTGCAGTTCTTCAAGAGAACATGTTCAAAGACATAAAGCTAGTGTAACTTGCCACAACTGCTATCGTGCACTATGCAGGTTGTAATTATTGTAATTACTTGGCGTCTAATTTTAACATTGCTAGGAATTTTATACTGTTGGTTATCTCCGTTTATGGCATCTTATCATTTTTGACGTCTTTTTTGACTCGACGGAGTGTGTTAACACTAGGTTCCTAGGTTCCCTCTGCCTACTCTGCTATGTACGATACAACGGTAAGCTAAATAAAGGAAATAATAACAAATATTAATTAAAATATAACTCTAAGCGCTTAACAGTTATTTTATCACAACGGTAGGGTAAAAAAGACATTAATGAGTGGCGGATTCTGTCATATAGGAGAAAGCATACACAGAGAAGTAATTGTGACTGGAAGCGGTAGGTACTTTACTTCTTAAAATAGGCATAATACAACAAGAACTGACGTCAGAGCTCAAAGTTAAAGATCACAAACAAACATCCTATTTAAACTGAATTTGGGAGTAACCGCTAACTTTTACGAGCTTAACGTTACTAACTTTCTGTCTTGTCTTCTATAGCTTAATTCGAAAAGGTATTTGTAAATATCTTTTTATACCTGAAACTGATAAATACTTTAAAAATTATACGGAATATACTTTTACTGGACAACCATTTGTCAGCCGGCCAGTAATCGCGATGGTAGTAGGCTCGATTTCCACTAGATGGAAAGAAATATTCAATACTTAATTTCCTCGCACTAATAACGAGGTAAAGCGTTTAGTTTCGCACTCAACACGCAATGGAGAATTCGGCAGAAGTGGGGAAACAACAAGTAAAAGCTTCTCCAACCCTCATACAGTAGAGTAGCCTCCTCCTAATGAAACCTAATGTACTCGAGACATTGCATGCTGTGAGGCAGAACTCAACTTTATCTTGTTACCAGAAAGAAGAAATGAAAATAGTTCATTTCCCCGAGAGGGAATCGAACCCACAACCGCCAATTTTGTCAGCCAGGCGCTGCGCCACAACGGCTCGTTAATACTTAACATTAAAAAATGTTAAATATCAACGCCTTAACAATATATATGATACAATTTTATAAATCTGAATTCCGACGGAATGCTAAACGTTTAAGTACAGCAGGTAGCTTGTTACGAACCCATCTCTCATACAGTGTGACCTGACAGTAGTGAATGTGGCACAAGGCCGATATGTGGATATGGCTGCCACTGTGGCATTTTAGACAGTTTTTTATATCTACATTACCTATATAACCGAATATGAAAGTTATGACTGGATGGTCGTTAATTGAAATCTTATTTTGGGGAAGATTCATTTATGAGTATTTCTTTTTTAGCTTCACGCTTTATCGCGCCACGTAATGAAATGTCTCGAATTCGGGTAAAAAGTGGAGAAGGCGATATCTTCTTACTAGTTCTAGGTTCTCTCTGCTTCTATGCAGATTAAAGAGGTGACAATATAATCTGGATGTCATTACAACATTAATGTGTAATGCTAAGCCAAATTCTGTTTTAAATATTGCGTCGTCCTCAACGTCACCAATAAAAGAATTGAAGATTACGTATACGGCCACCATATTTTGTGTTCACTCAGGTTTTAATAAGGCACTCAGGATTTAAGTCTATAGAAAATTAGGTTCACGCTGTAACCCGCACATAACACAGTAGGCAGAGGAAACCCAGTGTTTAGACACTTCGTTCCCCATTTTTTGTGGCATTGCGCGTTGAGTGGCGGAACTCGATGCCAGGCTTTTACCTTGGTTCCAGAGCGAAAAAATGAAAATATTAATAAAAAATAATTAATTGCCCTGATCGGGGATCCAACCTACAACGGTTTTATGGTCACACCCTCGTGCCCCTGAGCTACGAAGGCCTTTAAAGCTTGTAAACTAGTAGATTTAATAAATTTGTTTATCTTTTTTCCTTACTATCCTCATCCGTATACTAAGCGAGGCATATAGAGAGATCCTTGTGGCATATCATTTTGGGCTACTTCGATTATTGAGAGATATTGTACGAACATTGATTTCTTTAAAAACTAGAACCAAACTGGCTTTGAACGCATAACCCTTACCCATTAAACTATCTACTCGCTAAAAGAACAGACAAAGAAATGACTTTCTCAGAAATAATTACATGGTGAATTTAAGTAAAAATATATATTTTATAACTTTTGAATTGTTGCATGAGGATTTTCCTCACACGCAGCCCTGAAGAGATTTTTACTTGTGCCATAAGAGTACGTACGGTTTCTTTTCTTATAAAACAAGAAACAATTTTAATTGCTCCTACGAATAAAACAAAAAGCTTAAAAGCACTTCATGCTTACCTCGTTGCTGGAGTCTCGAGATTATCATAGTTTTGAAAAATTATGGGAAAGTTGGGTTATATTTGAATTCCTACTTTGAGGTAACCCTCTGTCAACTCCTCCTGTAGTAGTTGATGGAATCTGAACATAAGATACTCTAGGTGGGAATCGAACTCATAACCGTCACGCTTACAGTCAGACGTTGTGCAGATGCACCACTACAACCTCTCAGTTCAAGAGAAACATCCAAATTATTGTAAAAGAAATACTTAAAATATAATCTAGCCATCAACAGGTATTTTATATGAGTACCTAGAAAATCTTAGAAGGTGAAAAATTGTTATAATAATCGAATAAACCTGGACTTTTTTGTGTAGGAAGAAAAAAATTGAATTACAATCTGTAGGGCCGTCTACTAAAATGTCTTGCGGGGACATGTCAAATAAGTTGCTCTTTTCACGTAGATTTAATACAAAAAGGAAAATCTGAAAATAATAAATGCAAGTGTTTTTATAGACAATCACTATAGAATCGATTTGATTCGATTTTTGATTGCGAATCGAATCGATTTGATTGATCGAATAGAGCTTTACGTTGTATCCCACACTCAGCAATGTTAGTGTTAAGACACTCCGTTCCCACTTCAGTCTATAGAGCTGATATGTGGTGAGCTGGTTGCCAGAGAGAACCTTATGTTAGTGTACTTACTTTCCCACTTTTGATACTAAATTGGGGCCCTATTTTTGACACAGACTATCAGTATACCCCTAAATGCACAGCCACAGCGACCTAGAACGCTAACATTTAGTCGTAGGTTCTTAGTGAAAGAAAAATTTTGATGAAATTCATACGACGACGGGATTATACTTAATAGACTATCTTAAGGACTAGTACTCGTTTAAATTGGGTGGACATAAAGTCGGCAAGACTTGTTTGATTATTTAACAAAATCCACTAGATTGCAAACAAATATATACATTTACAAAATTTAACTAAAACGGAAACAATAATACTCCCATATTTTAAGTTCAAACTCATGCACAACGGTTCTGTAAACAATTTTCAGAAGCTACCAAAAACTCGCTCACAAAGCTACTAGAAATTCGCTCCCGCCAAGATCTTTGGATTATTTTTGTAATTTACGAAACATTTAAATACGAGGGAAATTGTTTTAATTACTCAGCGCAGAAGTAAGAAGACCGGCTTCCGTTCAAATAAGTTTCCCTCAAGTAAACAACTTTTACTGAAGCTCTTTATGCTGCCTTTCTATTGACTAGCGCTACATCCCTGTACTATTTTGCCAATGGTCTTCTAAGATGAAAATTTATTTTAATTTTTATTTATGTTTGTAAAAATGTCAGGGGGTAAGTATAAGAAAATACTTAATAACTATAATTTATTATTCCTCTTTTACATATACACACTTCTAACACTGTTTCTATATAACACTTTACACTTATACACGTTTTAAAACGCATAGTTCCAACAATGACACTGATTTTAAATACTTGAACACTGTCACAATTTTACACCTTACGACAGGCAGAATAACGACGTACTGACTCAATCCATCAAAAACGTCACTTTTTATAGCTGTTCCCTTCCTCTTTTATAAATAATTATGTGGGTATTATTATTTTATATTCTGTAAAATACCCTCACACTGACAATTGTCTTACAGTTCGGCCGTCCTGCACCGAAACACGACCTCGTGTTTCCAAAAAAAAAACAAAGCTAAAAGAATAACTAGGGTTCATAACTTTTACATAATTAACTGTAATAATGTCTCTTACATAAATGATTTACAGCTTTTACAAACAATATTTAAAGGCAATCTGCCATGTTAAACTAGGGCCAATTTTTACTCATGTAACCTGGCTCAATTTGCCCATCTGAACCTAGAGCAATCTGCTCACTTTAACCTGTGGCAATCTGCCCACTTTAACATGCGATAACCTGCCCATTTTAAGATGCGGCAATCTGCCCATTTTAATCTGTGGCAATCTGCCCACCTAAATCTGTTAAAATCTACCCACCTTAACCTGCGGAAATCTGTTCACCTTAACCTGCGGCAATCTGCTTACTTTAACTTGCGGCAATCTGCCCATTTTAAACTGTGGCAATCTGGCCATTTTAAGCTGCGCCAATCTGCCCACCTAAATCTGCGAAAATCTACTCACCTTAACCTGCGAAAATCTGTTCATCTTAACCTGCGGCAATCTGCCCACTTTAACTTGCGGCAATTTGCCCATTTTAAACTGCGGCAATCTGCCCATTTTAAGCTGCGGCAATCTGCCCCTTTTAATCTGTGGCAATCTGCCCACCTAAATCTGCGAAAATGTACTCGCCTTACCTGCGGAAATCTGTCAACCTGAACCTGCGGCAATCTGCCCACCTGAACCTGTGGCAATCTGCCCACCTGAACCTGTGGCAATCTGTCCCTCCTCACTGTGCTCCCACTGGCTGCGAGCCAGCGAAGATTAGAATCTTCTGTGAAACGTGGCGGCAGAAGCCTGCTAGGCACCTCACGGGGTCATAGGTGATGCTGTCATCATTGATGATCTGCTTAAGGTAGCACGCGGCAGCTACCTGCGCGTCTACTTGGCCCACGTTGGTAGGTGATCAGCTTTGCGGCAATTTGTTAACCTGAAACTGGGGCAATCTGCCCACATGAAGCTGGGGCAATCTGCCCACATGAAGCTGGGGCAATCTGCCCACATGAAGCTGGGGCAATCTGCCCACATGAAGCTGGGGCAATCTGCCCACATGAAGCTGGGGCAATCTGCCCACATGAAGCTGGGGCAATCTGCCCACATGAAGCTGGGGCAATCTACAAACATGAAACTGGGACAATCTGGCCACATGAAACTGAGACAATCTGTCGACATGAAACTGGGACAATCTGTCCACATGAAACTGGGACAATCTGTCCACATGAAACTGGGACAATCTGTCCACATGAAACTGGGATAATCTGTCAACATGAAACTGGTGCAATCTACTTAACCGAAATTAGGGACAATCTACCTAACCGAGACTAGGGACAATCTACCCAACCGAGACTGGGGGCAATCTACCTAACCGAAACTGGGGGCAATCTACCCAACTGATACTGGCAGCAACCTGCCCAACTGAACCTGGGGCAATCTGCCCAACTAAACCTGGGGCAATCTGCCCAACTGAAACTGGAGGCAATCTGCCCCACTGAAACCAGGGCTATCTGCTCAACGGAAACTAGGGCAATCTGCCCAATTGAAAATAAGGCAATCTGCCCGACTGACACTTGAGGCAATCTGCCCAACTGATATTCGAGGAATTAACATCACGTTTTTCAAAAGATGCCCGCAATGAATACAATGTCACCATTTTAACCTTTAGACCAGTGAATTAAATCTAAAGCGCTGTAACGCAGAAACTACCGCACTATTATCAATTAATTTAATTTGCTAGATCACCACCTCTCCTCTCACCTCTCCTCTCACCTCTTGAATTAAAAGCAAAACAATTTCAATATGGTATTCCTTTAATGAAATATCTATACTAACACTTATTATTTTTTAATTCCTTTTCTATTTCTAAGTTACTTTAAGTTTTGGTCTGCTTATTTAAATTACTATTATTACTTTTATAATTTTTGAAACACATAACTATCTTTTAACTATATTTTGACAGCTTATTTCTTTTTGTCTTCAACAAGTTATTTTAGAATAAGTTTACCATTTTTATCGTTAAATTCATTTAATTCTTATAAAACAAAATATTCTTTACACGTCTATAAGTTTATTACATCTACCATTGCTATGTACACTAACCATTGCTAAACCGTTGTTTGATGCTTTGACTTTTATTAAGACTTTTTTTGTTCAATTCTACTAAATGATAATACTGCGGGTATTTTAATTTTACTTAGCTATTATTATTTAAAAGTATCGTAAGTCTTAAACATTATAAATGTTTGTTCCGTAACAACATAACCTAAGTAAATATTCATTAGACACCAAACACTTCCGTTATTGCCAAAATGCCATCAATAATAATTTAAATATCATAACATAACTATCTACGGGTGTAACTGTCGAGTTATCAAAACCTATCGAATGCTCCGTTTCATCCTTATTTCACTTAATATACTACTGACCTTTTATTTCACTTAAAGTTCTTCTTAGTTTAATGAAAGAATTCAAAACAATGCCGTTTAGTGAGAACACGTCACTGTTAATTGTATTACTTTTTTTTTTTCGATTACCTTTTCACTTAGTTCATTTACGCGATTGACTTTTCTACAGAATTTAACTAAGTAAACTATAACATGACATTTAGCACACTGTTTGATTTGTTATAAAGGAGACTTTAATTATAGCGACTACTTTGACTTTGAATCTTGATATCTTATTAAAATTTTGTTACCATATTGTGCCGCTTCTGCACTTCTACTTGATGATTAAAATTACTGTTACTATTAATAAAATTCTCGTACCTTCATAACGATGCTTACTTCAAGGAAGACGATTTTCATTGACTTCTTTAGAAGAGCGGCTGTCACGCTAGCGGCAAACATACTGTTCACGCTTCGGCTTATAAACATGGTCGTTGTTGCTTTGTTGAACACTACTACAAGCACGCCTGCTACCACGCACCTAAGTCTGCTGAGACGTCCCTGTTCCTCACGTTCACGTCTTCTGCGATTTCGACTGTACCTTCTGCTACTTGAACGGCGACCATAACTATACTTTTGACTACAACTTCGGTTATTCCGGTTGCTGTGATCGCTTCCGCTTATTATCTCCGCGTCTATTCTGTCTACGATCACCGTCGCAGACGTACCGTGTTCGTCGTCGTGCGCCGGTTGGTCTGCTTTGGGCGTAGTAACAACACCAGTTATCTTTAGGTGTTGGATCCCACTTCTGACATTTGTAAAAATGTCAGGGGGTAAGTATAAGAAAATACTTAATAACTATAATTTATTATTCCTCTTTTACATATACACACTTCTAACACTGTTTCTATATAACACTTTACACTTATACACGTTTTAAAACGCATAGTTCCAACAATGACACTGATTTTAAATACTTGAACACTGTCACAATTTTACACCTTACGACAGGCAGAATAACGACGTACTGACTCAATCCATCAAAAACGTCACTTTTTATAGCTGTTCCCTTCCTCTTTTATAAATAATTATGTGGGTATTATTATTTTATATTCTGTAAAATACCCTCACACTGACAATTGTCTTACATGTTATATTATTTAATTTGACGTTAAGTTTCGCCACTCAAACTGCACTGACACGTAAGTTGCGGGGAAAACGGAGAGTCTGAAGACTAGGTTCTCTCTGCCTACTTCACAATATGCATGACACAAACTCACATTCTTCGTAATCATTACATTTAAATAATTCGTATTTTGAGGCCTTCGTGGCGCTGGGGTACAAGCGTGCACTCTCTCACTCACTCCGGGGAATGAAATCTATACGTATAATAAAATCATACAGTTATTATTTTATCTGTATATCTTCCATATATAGTCAAGGATCAGTATCGAAGATATTATGTAAGAAAAATTGTAAAAGAACTAAAAACAATTAAGTATTTTTAAAAAAAATATTTGTTTGTCTGTGTGTTGGTTCACGCTTATCTAAGAACCGGCTTAACCGATTTAAATGCAGTTTTGACTATTGTGTTTTGGCAAAATTCCCTTAACATTTAGTATTTATTTTTAAAAAGGTTAAAATGAGGTTGATTTACTTTTTAAACTGAGTCTTGCAAGCTGTAAAACTACATTAAATATTTTACATTGTTTTCTAAATTTTTTTTTTCGTTTTTGGAAGTCTAATGAGCGAAAGAGGCAAAAGTAAAAGAGGAATGTTAATTAGATTTTATACTCCCAAGTCTGCTTAAATTAAATGGCGCTACTAAAATCTTTTTTGGAAAGAAACAGGATTGTATATAGGATACATACGAAATCTTGTAGAAGAATGATATTTATTTATGTAGGTTGTGAGTAAAATTGTGTTTATTAAAAGTCAAAGAATATTTATATTCTTGTATATTACATAGAAATATATATATTGAAACTCAAGAAATTCTGATTTAATTAATGTGCCAAATAGTGTAATATCTCTTTCTTTCACTTTTAAACTAACTCCTAAACAAAATAAATTACAACTTTAACCTTATAAAAATATTTTTCATGGTTTTTCTGATAATTAATAATAATTCTTCTATTTAATAAAAAGAAATATGTTTTTTTTTTCAATATAATTAACAATTTATAATTTTACACCCCTCAACATATACTCCATCTAAACAGAAATAGATCATATAAACATAATCATAAACAGAAATAATATAATAATAATATAATAATAATAATAATAAATTACGTTTCGAGAAAAAATATATATAAAATAATAATAATAATATAATAATAATAAGATCATAAACAGAAATAGATCTAAATAGAAATAGATAGCAAAAGAAAATCGACCACACCATACCTTGTATAAAGAAGCTGATAATCGGGTTAAGGTCATATGAAAAGTGGATCGCGAGACCCAACAAACAAACGAAACACGTTAATTAACACCCCATCCTCTGTTTACCATCTTTTTACCTTCCCTTTACCCACTTTTACCACCTCTTACCCCCCCCTCGTCATTTAAACTCGACCAATAAAATAAACAGAAATAAAAACATCTGAAGCTGAAACTTTCCTCAGGGTTCGCGAATTTTAGTTAGTGTGGTTTTGTTTTTTGTTTGTGCATATACGAGTATGTGTATTTATGTGAATAGTATTTGATGCTATCGGGGAGTAGATGCTGCATGTGGGACTCTTGCTGTCTATCAAGACAGAACAAAAATGAACATTCAATGTAATAACCCAAAGATAAGTCCTTTCCCTTCTCTATTTTTTGTTAATTTTAAGACACAGACACATTCTGACATATTCAATTTTTTTTTATTTCTCCTTATTTTCTTTAAAATGTGCATTTGGCAACTTTAATGTTCACAGCACATTTTCTATTCAGCTAATTAAAATAAAATATTCGCAGATATGCTTTAAATGCTTTTCAATCTTTCAATAAACAATCTCTCAATAAACTCGAACCTACAACTACTGTGTTTTAACAATTAATTATTGAAGCACAACGATAGCTTCAATACAAAGTACTTTTATAATTGGACTGTAGATATGGAGGTAAGCTTGACATTGTAACGCTACAGTTTGCTAACTTTTGAATCGCGGCATTCACTCGTAACTCATTCCGGCAGTTCAATGGGGACGCTACCGAATTATACGTAGCCTAGTTCGTGTATTACATTATTTCGAAGTTATAGTCTAGTCTGTGTATGTCCGCGTGGATGAAAGAGCGATTAAATGAAAACATAAATATTTCATTTTCTAGAGTAGGAATCGAACCCACTACCCGTCGCGTTTACAGTTACACGCTTGTGCCCCTTTCTACGGCTTTAAAATGAAAAATATTCCGTGCGACAAAAACATTGACAAATCACTAACCACTTTAAAAATTTTCATGTTTTTTCCATTTTTAAAATATTTATAATTGTTCTTAAGTTATAAATTGTAACGTAGCGGAATTTGAAATCTGAACGTCTTGGAAACTGTCCAAACGCTCTGACTACTAAGCCATGCGGTCTCTTCAAGCTCTGTTGAAATTTTTATACGCTTATTACAACTTATTTGTGTTGTTAGGATTTGTTTAGGGAGATTTTTATAAATGTCCGCTAACCAAGGATAATTGCGTACAATTATTATTTGGTACGACAGAATGCTATTTATTAAATATTTTTAACATTTTTAAAGTGCTATAAAAGAAATAGAGCAGGAGTGATCTACCATGAGATACTAAGCGATACTATGCATAGATATCACTCTCTGTCCCCATCTTTCTCTATTAAAAGAACCAATAATAAAAAGAGCTTCCGATGAAGTATAAAGTTTTCGAAGCTCTACCGGTGCCCCTAAAGGTAAACATTGTAATTATGGCCGAAGTGTATGTTAGACAGGTGTAATATAAATGGTTCCGACTTTGCTTAATGTTCAATTTTATTACTAAAGTTTAGTAGGTAAGTGGAGTTATAAAAGCGTTTATGAAAGCCAACTTACATCGCATGTGAGGGTTCACCCGAATATTACAGACCTGTTCTAGAACTACGTGTTTGCGGAAAAATGTTGAATACCACAATGGGAACAAATTTATTTTATCTATCTATGCTTCTATACTAATGATATAATGGTGAAGGATTTGTTTTAATGTGCTTATCTCCATTTATTTTGTTCATTCGTCGTATCCTGCACATAGCTGCGTAGACAGAGGGAAACCTAAAGTTAAGATACTCAGTTCCCACTAAGACACTTCCGTTCCTCACTTTCCACTGAGTTCTGGAAAAATTGCGTGTTAAGTGGCGGAATTCAAAGCCGTTACCTCGTTATCAGAGTGAGGAAGATAAAGTGGCTTCGCCCGCGTGCTCGAGGTAGCACATATGTAGATAGGTATATCACACATGTGACGCCGTGATTTAGGTGTAACCTGAACCTAACCTTCCATATATGGACTACAGTTACGGCCTGAACGTACATACATGTGTGAGAGATGACCCGCACCCGACTTAATCTAACAGTTCTAAAGCTTTTGAGGTTCGCAAAATTAATTGAATTTGTACGTTGAGGTGAACTTAACGTGAGTGTAGGTTTCGTTTTATACATATGTATGTAGTGTCCTCAAATGCGTAATAGATAAGAAAAGGGAATGAGGAGGAAAGTTAAAACAGTCATTGCGTGTTGAGTGGCAGAACTCAACATCGATCGAATTAAAAATTCTGAGTGGTAATCGAACCCACAGCGCCACAGACCGTTGCCGGCCGCTGCCTCAACGCACGGCACACACGCACAGAGGGAGAGGGGAGGGCCACATCTCGTTGTATAAGTTTAATTTAAAATATATAAGATATTTAATTCAGTCACAACAGTATATGGGACCTATAAAATATATTTAGTGGCCGATTAAACGGTAGAGCAAATGAATGCGATCCATTAGCGATGTTCGCTGCGGTCGCGTCGGGACATTTGTCTAATTGCCCAAGACTGCTCGTGTTTACTTTGTATTTATTATGAGCTTTATTTTAAAAGTGCAACATGTTTAGTTACAGAAGCTCAAATTTATAAAGAAGGAATATATTTATTAGAGCTTTACGTTTCTATCTGCAAGCAGAGTAGGCAGAGGGAACTTCTCTCTCGACTCTCATTCTCCACTCAATTTTTAAGATAGTTGTTTTAATTGAGATTTATTCCACAACCATCGCATTTACATTTCTTTTCTAAGATAAATTAATATTAGTTAGTTAGTTATTGTTTGAGTGAGTGATTTGTTTTTATATATTTTTCTTAGATGAACGGAAGTGCCTTAATGGGAACAGAGTGTCTGAATACTCCGTATCCAGGTGAAAAACTGGGTGCCTCTGCCTACTCTGCTATTTGCGGGATATTAGATGAAGCTATAATAAAAATATTTTCCTCCTTTCAGGAATCTCTATGCCTCGAATAGCTATAAATAACACTGCAGGAAATTTGTTACAATCCTTTCATTTTCAATTGAGAATACACAATAGCTTACATTTTCTTAATGAAATGGATTCCTGAAAAATGTAAAGCTCAATAAGGGTTGAGGTTACACGTGTATAAATTCGTATGCCTCGAGCAATGGGTATCGAATTTCCTTCTCCAATATGATAGGTTAAACAAAAGCGTACAAGAACATAAAATTTCAATTTCGGAGCTCTGAAATTTGTTCTATTTATAGAAGTATAAAAAGGCTTTGCTCCCGAGTAGCAAAGTAGACATCGACAGCTTAGTGTCAAGACATTCTGTTCTCCATTTTCTGTCCGAATCCAAGACATTGAGTTTTGGAACTAGACGTCAGGCCTTGTATTGCTAGAGCTGGCAAATAAAAATGCTTAAATTCACCGAGATGACATTGAACCTACAAACGTCACGTCATCAAATCGTGTGTAAAACTTTGAACTACATAGACAATTCAACCTTTACAAATAGAAAACATGCTAATAAACATATAATTAGTATAAAAGAAACGCTAACTTTTCGGCACAAATAAATCTAACTTACTCTAGAACTTACAACGGAATTATCGAAATCACAAGATATTTGGATAGGGAAGTATAAAAATCGGGTGAATAGTGAATGTAGAGACGACGGAATAGTTTTATTTAAATAGAACGCGTGTAGCGTACTCGCACAGTTCTAGGCAACTTGGAAAATCTAGTGTCTAGATTTATGCGGGTTCCATAAATAGCTTTGTTTTAAAATTATTGTTATATGATACTCTTATATTTATTATGTACAATCTTTCTTATAAATGTATGTAGAGTTTTTATTTATACTTTTGTCGTCTGCACCTTTGTTTGTATTTGTGCTTTTTTTCTGGAGAATCCCAGTTTTCAACATTAATTCTTGTGTTCTAATCAGAATTAGTTTCGTATTTTAATAATATTATTATTTTAAAGAGAATATGCACACATTGGAAGTGAAAGTAAACTAAAGTTTCAATTAATTTAATAAAACAATATATACTTTTTATTCATTTAAGTGTTTTTATTTGTCAACCAATTTAAATAAAACAAACACTAATTATAATTTGACAAACATCACATATATGTTTGTCAACTTACAATGGTTAAAACTGTATTGAAATCGGGTTAGCCGTTTTTAAGATAATCGTGCACAAATGCGAAGATAAACATACATTTTCTTTTACATCTTCCTTCCATATACAGACAGAGATCAGTTACAACTTTATTATATGTATAGATTAATTTCATTTCAACATGAGTTTCGCTACTCAACACGCAATGTTCCGGAAATGGACTGGTACGCGGGGAACGGAGTATCTTGACACTATATTCACTCAGTTTACTCTGCTATGCGGGAAACAGCGTGTAGCTAGCAGTTCAAATATAACCGACCTAAATGTTTATATAAATCGAATTTCATATACAACATTTAAAATATATGCATGTCTCTGTACTCGCTTTGTACAGGATACGGCGCGCGGCTGCGGTTAGAGATTTGTTGTGAACGTATTCCCTATAACGACCTTATCATTTGCCCGAACACGTACTGTCGCAATGTATATTTACTTATGCATTGAAAAATGCTTAGGGTTCACCGATTTCTTGGCAAATATTGTGAAGTTATAATTGACATACAGATGACATGCTATGTGTTTGGGGTTAATTATTTATACTTAGCTGTCTGTAGACGTGGCGGTTGTGGGTTCGATTCACTTGGGGACGTCTTAACATTAGGTTCCTATGTATTCCGGAAAAATATCGTTTGGATTTAAAATATTTCTAATAATATTATAATTTATCAATGGTAATTTTTTTAATAAATAATGAAACTAAAATTTCTTATTACGGATATGAATATCGAATATTTAAAATGTTTTTAGTGTGTATTTACAATCTAAAATGTGCATGTAAAATACTGTAAAACTTAACATAATATTATAAAAATATGAAAGTAAACAAAAATCAAACGAAACATTCACTTTACATGACTCTATAGTGATAGGGATAGTGGTGAAATTTCGCAATAGAGTCGGTTAGTGTTTAGATTTAGTTAAATTGAATACGGTCAGTTACAATTTTCACGTGGTATTGTTTTTGTTTGTTCAGTTACTGAGCTCTACCAAAAATATATGTACGTGATATATGCACATTTAAAACTGTGTTTTATATTCATAGTGTTACGTCAGTCAATTTAAGCTTTATGAAATAAAAATACATTTTGTTTTTACTGATGTATATTGTGAATGCTCTGATTTAGACTATGCCTTAGTTGTAGGTACCAGAGGTACATTGGGAAACATACATATAAATGTTAACACAATCTTTTATCAACAGCAAAACAAGTCATAAATTGTGCTAAAACTAAAATATTCACAAAATAAACTAACCACAATACAAATGACAATATATTATTTTCTCAAACATTTACACGATAACTAAAATTTAGTTGTACAAAAATTCTGCAATCTTGAAATTAATTCCGCCAGAGTTCTATTATAAATGGTGTCAGCGTAGTTCTCGGCTTAGCGCCATAAATTTGCGCTGACCTCCTCGCCTCTCTGTCCCGTTCCTGAGTTACTGCTCATATCCGTAGTGTGTTGTAAAAGATGTGTGCAATTTTAGAATTTGAAAATATGATTTCGTTCAGATAGATAGGTACTAGTCGATATGTTACTTAGAGTTTTAGAAAATAGAAAGAACCTTTTCATAATATGTAAATATCATTTTACCGTAGCGAAGTGGTACGGCGAGCGTCTCGTTGTAGGTCATTCCTTGCTCTTGCAGAAAAAGTATGTATGACATTGATTTCCAACATTTAACATGTAATTTTTCAAAAATAGAACAGATAATAGGGAATCTGCCTATCCTGGTATGAGGTAAAAGATTATATATTAGCATTTTAAAATATTTTACAAGTTAGTCCATATATATATGATACTAGTACATGCTAACATAAATAACCTGTCTCGTGCGAAGTAACACAACTTTATACAAGAGCAGTGCTTAAAAAGTATTGAATAATGAATATGTTGGAGTGCAGACAGTTTCCTGTGTGTGTTATGTTTTGACTAAAGATATTTTTCTTTTGAAAATTCATAAGAGTTTCATGTTTAAAAATGTGAGAATTAAGTGGTGTCGAGCCGTGAGCCGTGGACTTAGTGTTTTTATAAGGGGTTTTAGAGGTAATTTTTTTTATGATGTTTTAGCTGAAATTTGTCGTACTTTTTTAAATCTGAATAATTATTAAGTTTTTTTCTCACTTTGCTTTCAATTTTTTGGGATATTTTTATATAATTATTGCTTAAACTAATGATGTTATTTCCGACTCATGGGATATACAGGGTGGAAGAGGCAGCGCTTCTTTTATTGAAACTGCATATAGGGTAATATATTTCAAACCCACACCTAAGAAATTAATCAAGGTACCTCAACAGTTTGGACGTAGGATTTTTTTTTTCATTTCACGATTTTTATCCATACCTGTATTTCGTGTGACGCACACATACGTGTGCGACGTTTCCGATTTGACAGGTGAGTGTGTGCGTGCTTATGTTATACTTTACAAATGGCGTTTTATTTTAAAACAATAATTTTATTATTTATTTTGTTTGAAAAAATAACTTTTTCATTTTTGGAAATTATTTTTTTCCGAATTATATTAGACTTTTATAGAGTAGTTAAAACTGTGGTTTCATTTAAAGTGGTGCTGACAATTCCACCCTGTATAGATAATTTTAAAAAAATGTTCACATTTCGTTGATCAGATAAAGTAGTATATTGCAATATGTCAGTTTAAATATCGCTATTTTATATCTACCCTTTATAACGCAGGAGATGCGTTAAAATAAAATAACAAAAAAAAGTATAATGTCAATTATTTACATGAATAAAAATATTTTATATGTGTATATTATATATACACATATAAAAGTACAGTACAGTACATCTATATCCATATGCAAATATTTTTACTAGATTTTCTCTACCGCACGATCAAATAGAAATAACTAAGAGTTCTGTATGACACATGACACATAAGCGACCGAGGTAACTGTGACCTGATAATGATAATCTCGTTGATATAAATAAATTCTTCAGTTTTATAAAATGAATAAAGACGTTTAGGTAAATAACCTGATCTGGAAATCGAACTGCACAAAACGTTATAACAAAAGTAACCTAATATAGCATAGGTCAGTATAAAACGGTTTGATTCTCCGATATTTCACAAATTATTCCATCCGACGGTCGGCAATGTAAATAGCAAAAGAAATAAAGCAATATCGATACTCTTTGATATTCGTTAGAACATTTCCTTTTCAATGCGGCGATAGTTACGTAAATGCGATCGGGATTTCAATTTATGTATGTAAATTAGTTCTTTGAGAATTCGCTATTTTATGTTACACTGAACGGGATCGAACGACAGTGGTTTGTAGCTTTGTATACTACATTTATATTTATTTATGTGCTAGCTTTAAGTTGCAGCTTCGATTGCATAGTCAAACGCACACACACGTAAGTCAACGCTCCCAAAGCCTCCAGACCTGCGTCATTTTAACAAATTTTGAGGATTAATAGTCTAATATGTAGTTAAGACAGTAAGCATACATTCTAACTTGAAAGTGGGGACCTTCCAGTCCACATCTAGCTACGTTCAAGTGGAAGCGCTCGTTTTTAAATATGTTCTTAAGAATGATGTATATTTATTATTACCAGATCCTTTACGTGGGCCTTTACTCTTGCCAGACGTATTAAAAGTTGTTTAACATTAGGGCAAATGACGTTAAACTGTCAAGTTTTAATTTAAAATGTATTATTTACGAACTATTTCAAGACCTCTCATAAGCAGCCAGGTCAATTCGATGCCTTAATCATCTTCCCAGACAGCGATATACCGCTAGCTGGCGGTATCTCTGAAAGAGCCCCACTTTCAAGTTAGTGAATAGTCATACTGTTTTAACTACATATAAGCCCTCAAAATTTAAGCTTTGCTAAAATGACGTAGGTCTGGCCGCTCTATAATAATAGTTTATAGTGCACTTTGAAAATACTTTTTTCTATTCGAACCAGTAAGTTCTTGAGATAAGCAAAAAAATTTGAGCTTTGCAAAATATCGGCAGAACAGAAAATTTGGCACTATTTTTTACGTTACTAGAGCATGTTTGGTTAAAGGTGTTTACTATCACGTAAATGATACCACCTGTTATCAGATATGGCGGGAGTAAGTAATTTATTGCAAAGAGATCTAGAAATTATTGTATTTTCTTATTTTAGAATGACGATACAAAATAAGTAACAATACAGATTCTTTTTCTCTGTGCCAATATCAATATAAATTTACTTTCTTCTCCTTTAATATTGTTTGGCAAAATTGTAGCCATTAAAATATTTCTTAATTAATAAGCGAGGGCTGGCCAAGTTTAGAAATCAGGGCAAACACTAGACCGGAATAGACGCTGGCTACACTCTAGGTCTAGATAAATGCTGAAGCTAAAAATGTTTACTTAGCCGCCAACCTTAACCTTTCAAATTATTTACTTAAACGAAGATGATGGGAATTGAATTATTTAGTATTTGATATTCAATATATTCATTATAAAATAGGGTGGAAAGTGGAGAACCGAGTGTTTCCTGGGTGTCCTGTATCATATACGAGAGATACAGCGAGAAACGAAAAAAATCTAATTAAAGAAATGTAATCAAACAACAATAGATTTGACAATGAAATTAAAATAATTTAAAAAATTACTTTGAAATGGCTTATTTTAATGAATTCGAAGGAATAACCGAGTGTAAAGTGCTCTCGTTAAAACTTTGTAATCTGCTTATTCTATGAGAAAACGTCGCGAGCAAGGGTTTTGATAATCTTTCGTGTCGCTACGTTACTTATTTCGTTTTACCACGAATTTTATTAATTATTGTAGGTAAAACATAAGAAGGATTGGTAAGAGAGGCTGGAAGAGAAATGCAAAACTGACTGTATCTTGCTCGTGTGATGTGTTTGTGACTCACTTCTAAAAATTTTGAAATCGTAAATCTAAGAGCCCCAGATTCCTTTAAAATGTGCCTAAATCGCAAATATAATACATCTTATCACACGTATGGGAGATGTTTATGTGTGAGGTGTAATAGCATAAAGAAATAGTGATTAACATTATTCGTCGGGTTACGTAAACGAAATTTGAATTCGACAGCGACGAGGCGAAGCATATTTGCATGCATTACCTCTGTTTTAGTACAAGTTTAACAGTTGACAGGGTTGCCAACTTAGAAATAATGGAATATTACATTTTTTTCTGTAGGCATTGCGTTATGAGTGGCGGAACTTTGCTGCGCGTTGCCTCGACACCAGAGCAAAGAAATGAAAATATTAAATACTTAATTTCCTCGAGTGGGGATCGACTCGCAACCAGCCGCATTACATACGCATACAGTCACACACTTGTGCCCTTGCGCCCCTACTGGTTGATATCAATTATTATGAGCATTATAATATTATAATAAAACACAAAAACCTCTACTCTTATGAACTTTGACCAGGGATTCTGCTATTTGTAGTTGAGTATAAAAACCAAATTATATGACGTTATACGTTGGGTGTGACCGCAAACGTGAAGATTGTAGGTTCGATTGCTCATTCTAGCCTCTATAGCTTGTGTTAAAGGTAGGCAAAAATAAAAAGAAAGAGAGAGAAAAACTCGACGGAATGAACTATTTTCATTTTCTCACTCATAGTAACTAGTAGTAAATAGTGGCAAAGTGTGATGTCGAGTTCCGCCATTCTCTCTCTGTCTCGAAAATTACAACAGTGTCTTACATAATGTAGGTAGCAGCTAAAAAAATAACGCCCTAAGTCAAAATCACAGCAACCATCACATGTACACAGCCACATAGATAATTTTTACATAATTATTATATTCAACGTTTTAAGTTGCAACCTTAGCTAAGTCACTGATATGATACCGTATCAACTACTACAGTGTTGACTCTGGGCCATGTTTGTTTTAATAGTCTACTTCCGGGGATATTATGATTAAAATTCCTCGCATATTTGTTTAAGCTTCGTATTTACGTAATTCAATTGAACTATAGCTTTCAAATATAAGCTTTTCCATTTTACTTTCATATCATACTCGTATGTGTATAAAGCATGATGTCGCAGTGTCTGACTGTAAACGCGGTGGTTGTGGGTTCGAATCCCGCTCGAGGGTTTGAATTATAATTATATATTTCCTCGCTCTGGTAACAATATAAAACGCAACTTTGAGCGCCGCCATTGACATACAATACAAAATACTTGAAGAATTGGGCGGCAAGCGGGAAACACAGTGTCTTGACACCAGGTTCCCTCTACTACACTAGGCTCCCGCCTTCTCTGCCATATACGAGATACCCTCATAATACCAGATCCAGCTTATTATTTAGGTTACCTAGGATACCTAGGATACCTAGGACAAAGACAATAGCGCTAAATCGCTTTGTGATTATTCAGAGTTGCACTCATTATGACTGTTGATTAAATGCCATGCTCCATTTCTGAAACGGAATACCGGCTGTGGGCTGTGTACAGACTTCTTTGTTGCTGGATCGTGCAGATAGTCCTATTTAGTGACATGTATACAGTTAGTTATTTAATCGTTTTTAAGATGACAGTAATAAAGTAATGAATGGAAAATATTTTCTTAATAATAAAAATGGCGAATCGGAGACATCTGATTTAGAACGCGACTATTATGGGCTTAATATCCACTTGGAGTAATGAATTATTGTCATTTTCTCGTTCTTGTAATACAAGCGAGAGACATAGCGCCGTGTTGACTTCGGTTTCCGTTGGGAGCGATGTTTTCGAAATTGACTGAGAAAATGGGAAAAGGAGTGATTTAACATTAGGTTGCCTCTATCTAACCCGTTATATGCGGAATACAGCGTGAAGCTAATAACAGATAATAGTCCAATAATAGAAGAAGGTAAAACATTTAATAAATAGCAGTCTCTCTTGTCAAATAATAATTCTTAGTAATATAGGTTGTGTAGCGGACATTTGTAGATCACTATCACTGTCAGAACAAATAGCTTACTCAAATATATATTTAACATTATTACAGAGCACAG
The DNA here is from genome assembly GCA_000313835.2 of Heliconius melpomene melpomene. Classification (NCBI taxonomy): domain Eukaryota; kingdom Metazoa; phylum Arthropoda; class Insecta; order Lepidoptera; family Nymphalidae; genus Heliconius; species Heliconius melpomene. Next base: position 253,207 of record HE668657.1, read on the forward strand.
CTTCCTCAAGCAAACGTCCTCATATAATAATAGCAGAGATCTCATCTCATCTGAATATGGGTACCAATTACGCGTCCCAATCACAGGCGGCTAATTGTTCAATTTCATTGGAGTGCTAATAATCGATTGCCTCTAATTCGCCCTTTGATTTGTCGTCCTGGCGTGATTTTCCTTTGCTATGGTTAGATTTAACTTCAATACAAGCCTAAAGTAAGTGTAGTAACTATATACAGGTCTCGTTTAATTATATGAGTTTATTATATAAAATCTATTAGCTTACTACTTGAGGCCAGTCATAGCGACAGGTTGTGGGTTCGATTCTCACTCAAGAAAAATAAATATTGAATATTTTAATTTCATCGCTCTGGTAACGAGGCATAGCGCGGCGTTCCGTTCCGTCTCCGGAATTCAGCGGAAAGTGGTCAATGAAAATGTCTTAATTGGGACAGAGTGTTTACACTAGGTTCTCAGAATAGGCAGAGGGCTACCCTGCCTAGATATGCTTCTTATGTGCGGGATACAGCGTGAACTTGTGAACAAAAATTCCTGAGTTATAATATTAGTATATGTATATATATAAGTAGATACGTCTCACTGTAAGCACGATGGCTGTGGGTTCGATTCTAACTAATAAATTAAATTTGTTTCCTCGTTCTGATAAGACAAAACACGGGGTCAAGTTCTAGCACTCAACAAGCTATGCCTCAAGTAGAAAGTGGAAAATCGTGGGGATAAAGACCCTACCCTACTACTGTAATGCGAGAAAAAATAAATATTGACGGAAAAAAAAAACACAAAAGGTATTATTTTAGAGTGAACGGTGAAAAGTCTAAAAAGAATTTCCCTGTTCATAAAGTGTATTCGCAAATTTATCTTTTTGCGACTTTTATTTATTTGTTATTAAACTAAAAATAAGCTTTTATTTTTCTTTTATTCTAATTTTAATTATGAGTAAAACCTTATGAAGATATTAGTATAGTTTTATAAATAGACTTAGATTTCACTGTGCTAAAAACTGAAATTACATTGTATCCCGCATTACCTTTACGTTGTATCCCGCACATAGCAGGGTAGGTAGGGAAACCTGGAAACGTAGTGACAAGACATTCGACATTAGATGTTAAGATATTACGTTCCATAAAGACACTTCTATTCATCACTTCTGCCGAATTCTGGGGGCATTTCGTGTTGAGTGGCCAAGAAGTTATGCCATTGCTCATTTTTTTATAAAATAAGCAATAGAAATCAATCAATATATTACATAACGAACGTCGCTATCTCGACCACCCTGCTATACCCCCTGGATTGTAAATTACAATACATACATGTTACATAAGGACGTTGCTGCTCGATGTTCACATTATTCAGTGCAACTCTAATATAGGTTAACTGTACCTAGTCAAATAACCTAAGAATGGACTCTATATTAATTTGGAGCTCTTTAATGAAACACAAACAGACGGACGGACCGCAGACGGCTGTGTTGTGATGGACGTCGTATATATTACAGTCGGCCCACGCTGCCAAATAACAGAGGGCTTTGTGTGATAAATAGTTGAAACTTTTAATCTTTCGACTTTGGTATTGATTGTTCGCTTTTTTGTTTTGTTTTGTAATGTGGACCAACTGAAACGTAGGTTGTATGTATACTTTTGTGGTATATTTGGAGCATGTTTGGCTATTAAGGATGGTATTGAGTTCAAACTTAATGCTTATAGTAAATATTTTTATATATATTATATTTAATAATACAGAGCGGAAGATTTTTAGGGTTTCGTACCTTTTAAGGAAAAAAGGAAATCTTATAAGATCTCTTTATTCGCCGTCTGTTTGTCTGTCTGTCTGTCAAGAGGCTTTATATCAGGAACGATTGGAGACATCGAGTGGCATTTTAAACAATTTACTCAGATCTACGGTTCCTTGATTTCCTGAAAAAATCGTATTTCTACATTTACTTAAAAAAAGATATGGTCGTTTATATCGCAAAAAGAGCGCATTTCGACACTATGAAGGGAATTATAATTCATAAGGTACTTTCGGTTAACTTTGAATTATAAAATTTGATAGCTAGCATCTACAGGTACTTCAGGAAAAATCTGAAAACTATACATTTGTGAGTAAATCCTAAAAGAGGGACAAATTTTGGTATTAAAGCCGCTAGTTCAAGTGAAGTATTAGATGGAAGATCTCGCTAAGCTAAGCTTGAATTTCAGAAAAAGATCGAGGCCTCCAATTTTTGTACGGAACCCTCGGTAAGTGGTCTGTTTTTTTTTTGTTCGCTATCCTCAGGAACTACTGGCTTGAATTTATTTTTTTTGTCTCAAATGGACCGTTTCTTGAGATGAACTGTGGTATTATGTTAACGAATGAACGTAATAGAACCCAAAACAATGATTTTTTTGTTTGTTTGTCTGTACCTTTTGTGCGCGCATCACAGGACCGCCTTAACCGATTTCAAAACAACATTGTAGTGAAATTCACTCAACATTTAGTGTGGACCTGTGAGGCTAGTGACTAGCGGTCTCTAAAATAAAATATACGAGTTTAAATATGAATTTAAATAAGAACTTGTTTCTTTTCTACACTAAAAAAGGACACTTTTTTCGTAATGAAAATTTCGCAGATTTACATAAAAATATAATATGAAGTAAAACCAGCGCGGTGGCGGTGCAGTGTTACGACTATAAATGTAGTGACAGTTGTACTTCCACTTCCGATTAACAAATATGGTGTTGAACTTCGCCACTGAACATTCAGTGGATCAATTTCTAGCGAAATGCGGGAACGGAGTGAAGTACTACTGCCACTAGGTTCTGGAACTAAATACATGAATATCGAACTGCTAAACTGTATATATAAACACAAACTTTAATAGGGACGTGCCGTCATGTTTATAGTCTAACGCCGTGCCGATGCACCATGACAAGTATGGTAAACGCATACACGTACTTACATATAAATAGACATACTACATTAATGTCGCATCTACAATGTGCAATCAGAAATTTCAAATCAGTGCCGTCGCTTCAGCGGATTTTATTAAACAGATGTACTTTTCGTGTTCGAGTGATTTCAGTGACACCATCAGCGATTTTACAAAATGTTTATAGGAAACAGGCAATAAATCATATAGTGGATACAGTTATAGGTCACCCGGTCTAGAACTATATTTTTATTTGGTATTCAAATTCAAATTCAAATTCAAAATATTCTTTATTCAAATAAACTTTATAAGCACTTTTGAATCGTCGAATGTACATGTCAACAAAAAGCTACCACCGGTTCGGAAGGCAGTTCTGCTGAGAAGAGCCGGCAAGAAACTCAACAGTTGCTCTTTTTAAAGTCAATGGTATATTTTACTATTACATTAGTTGGCAGCTGTCCTGCCCGACATTCAATAGACATTAATTCCATACATGCTTATCCTCTAAATATTCTTGAACAGTGTAATAAGCTTTACTTGTTAGAATTTTTTTTACAGATATTTTAAATTTTGGAAGTGGCAAATTAAGAATCGTATAACTTCGTATTTTATTATATACACGTATACTTAGACCCATAAACGATTTATTAACTTTTTGGAGGCGAAAAACTTGGTGTAACAAGCTTATCTTTATTTCTCGTTTCTATCGTATGACTGTCGCTATTTTTACTATGACAATGTATATTTTGTCGGACAAAGAGAATATTATAGTATAGAAATTGGGAAGCAACTGTAATAATACCTGCATCTTTGAAAACATCTCGCAGAGAATCTCGAGCTCTTAGATTATAAATATATCTTACGGCTCTTTTTTGGAGAATAAATATTGAATTGATATCTGAAGCACTGCCCCATAACAGCATTCCATAAGATAAAATACTATGGAAATAGCTAAAGTAGACTAGTCGGGCAGTTTCAACGTCCGTCATTTGTCTTACTTTCTTAATTGCGAAGGCGGCAGAGCTGAGTTTATCTGCAAGTGCTTCCAGATGAGCGTTCCACTGGAGTTTGGAATCTATAGTAACACCTAAGAAAATAGCTGATTCCGACACATTAAGAGGTTCTCCTTTAATTATTACATTAAAATTATGTTTTTTAACATTTGGTAAGGCAAACTCGATGCATTTCGTTTTTTAGCATTTAACATTAGATTATTAACATCAAACCAACGAAGAATATGCGATAATGCACTATTCACTTCGTCATAGTTTATTATATTTCTGTCGACTTTAAATATTAAAGAGGTATCATCCGCGAAAAGTACAATATCACATAGGTTCTTCACATAAAAAGGCAGATCGTTAATATAAAGAAGAAATAAAAGAGGACCAAGTATAGATCCTTGTGGAACGCCCATCTTTAGAGGAGATCCAGATGATTTTACATTATTTATACTAACCGTCTGGATTCTTTGGTTTAGATATGAGGCAATAAGGTCAAGGGCAGTATCCTGTATACCATAATGTTTTAGTTTTAACAACAGAGTTACATGGTCTACGCAATCAAAGGCTTTGGATAAGTCACAAAACACTCCAATTGCATTTTGTGACCTCTCCCATGCGTCATAAATGTGCTTTAGGAGTGCGGCACCCGCATCCGTAGTGGACTTGCCTTTGGTGAAACCATATTGCTCACTATGGAAATAATTGTTAATATTTAAGAAAATTGTGAGCTGGTTGAACATTATTTTTTCAAATATTTTACTTAAGGATGGCAAAACAGAAATCGGTCTGTAATTTCCAGGCTCAGATCTATCTCCACTTTTGTAAAGCGGCACTATTTTGCTATATTTCATTAAATCAGGAAAAGTACCGGATTCTACACAATTGTTAAAAATTAAAGCAAG
>HE668671.1:0-17055 GCA_000313835.2 Heliconius melpomene melpomene
ATCCACTAAGTCTTATATTCAGAACCAAATAACTAACTCAAATCCTTCTACATTAAAATTATTTATACGTTTTCTAAAATACGATTTCTCTAACCCATTAATTGGTTCACAGCTTACCTGGACCCATACATCGCGCCAGCCAGCCTAGAACAGCTGCTGGTGTCTAGCGACGTGGTCGGCAACATCCGCTTCAGCCACCCCACCTTGTACGTGTTCCCTGGAGGACAGGGAGATGCTGCACTGTTTGGCATCAACGGATTCAACATGCTCGGTAAGTATTTTAAAATTTGTTTAATCTTTTTGGAATTTTGCATAGGTACAATAATAAATTGGGAGATCGTGACGCAGGGATACAAGGATGTGACTGTAAACGTGGCTGGTTGTGAGTTCAATTTCCAATCGAGGAAATGAAATATTTACTACTTTTAGTTTTTCGCTCTGGTGTCGAGGCAGAGCGCAGTGGGCTCCTCTGCCAACCTCGCTACATGCAGGATACCTCGAGAAAAGAAAAAAAAAGCACTTTGCTTCGTTATCAGAGCAACCAAATGAGAATATTCAACATTTTTATTTATATGAAGAAATGAAACGTACTTTTAAAATAATACCTCTAAGTTAGAGCACGTTTTATGGCAAATATTATAACTTTAAATAGGAAACGTACGATTTAACAGTGCACATAAAAAAAACCTTAAACTGACACAATGCAGTGAAAAAGTAAAAACTCAAAGACGTAAAACGACAAAAAGTAATTTGATGTCTTGAAAAAGAATAGCTTTAACTAATATTCTTCTTGGCACACTTCCAACACTTGCCAAGGCTAGCGTCCGCCGGGAATTGGTGATTTAAGCTTTCTTCTAAAGAATTTTCTTTGGTAATTTTAACCTACTTCTATAGAAATGAGAAATCTTGTTGCTATTCTAGGTACTTAACTACCTACCAATTTGGAGAAAATTTACCTTACTATCTATATACCTTATGTATCTATTTACCTTACAAAACGCGGCATTGACTTCCGCCGCTTAATACACGATGCCCCCCAAATTTAACGGGAAGTGGGGACGGATGTATCTTGATGGGAACGGAGTGTATTAACACTAGATCCCTCTGCCAACCCTGATATGATTGCGGGATACAATGTGAAGCTAAAAAACATTTCTATTGAAATAGTAATTTCATGTAGGTAATAGCAATTTTCATAAACAAAATGACTATTTTATTAACAACTATTTTGTTAACAATTTTTTTTATTTTGAATATTTTCCATTACTAGTAGAAAAATTAGGTAATATTATTATGTTAGATTAGTCCACGTAGGACACCAATAAGAAATATAAATATAGATAACAGGCTGAAGCCACATCTTAGTCAGCGTTAAAAATTGCAATAAGTCTAAGAACTGCATTTGGCTGGTTGGCGTGCAGCCAGACGAGACGGAAAAGAAAAAAAAAATTCTTCAGCGATTACCTGAAGTGAAGCACGTTTGTTTAAAGTTAGTTTACATTTTTTTCTTGTATATTCCATTCTTCTGTAAAGCTCAAAATGTAATTTACTTTTAAATTTTGATGCAAACCATGTTTAAAACATAATTATTAAAACGTACTTTTAATTAAGAATTGAACCTACGCACATAGTCATAAGATCACTTAATAAAAAAACCTAAGATTTTTAATAAACAATCAATACCGTTATATAAACAAAATAATTAACTTTACTTAGGTACCTCTGTATCCATCATAAAGCAGTGTAGACGGAGGAAATGTAGTGTTAAGATCCTCAGTTTTCCACTTTCCGCCCAATGGTCGAAATATTACCTATCTACATGTTGAACACCAGAACTCAACGCCGTAATTCTGGGTGACATCATAGCGAGGAAATTAACATAATTCAATCCCCCAACTGGGAATCAAACTCAAAACCGTCGCTTTGACAGTCCGATGCCGAACCGTAAGACGACTTTTCGTTTTCCTATATAAGTGATACAAGATAATCATTATCTATAAATTAAAAACAAATCTATTAACGATAGATATATATTATATAAAAATATTACACAAAACTACCCAGACAGACAGACAGATGAATTATTACCATAATATCTAGAATTAGTCTCTACTATTAGTCGCTAGCATTGTTCGAGCGCAACCCCCGCGGTAGTTACGTCGCGATTGTCTTTTTGTTCACATTTGGCTGACAGCCAACGCAACTTGTGCTTATGTTTGGCGTTCAAAAAACTATTTAAAAAATGTAACATTTATAAAGCGGCACTTTAGAATATTACTTTAGTTATTTATTTTTTCATTTCATGATATGTCCGGTATAAAGCGATAGGCAGAGGGAAGCGTCCGTTAAATTTTCGAGACGTTTTGTGTTGAGTGGCGGAGCTTAGTGCCGCATCTTATCTTGCAGGAATAGGGAACGAAAAATAACTCATAGTCCCGAGTGGGGAATGAACCTATAGGTGACTTTACATTTAGCAATCTGAAACAATGCACCCTATGTAGACAGTAGAAACTAAAATATTTTAAAGTACAAACGAAAATATTTCAAATGCCATAAATAAAGAACTTAACTGAAGATTATCTAAGGTTAGCTAATCAAGCTACCATAGCGTGGATTTATTTTTTTTACACAATTTTCCATTCTTCGTTTTCAACATAAATATGTACCTATAAGATAAAAGTGTTTTCAATTTGAATAGGTAGGTATAAATATTTAGCTTAAAAAGTATTTCTTTTACTTTGACCGCCAAACGACAACTTAAAAAGCACTTATATCAAAGAAAAATGTGGTGATTACTTACGTAAATGCTGTATTTCACACAAAATTTTTGGCTTTTCAATTCAAGTAGCCTTTCACTTTGAGCTACATGCTACTTCCCGCACGGCTGGGAGGCAGAGGGAACCTAGTTTTAAGATATTCTGTTCCCCATTTTTTGCCCAATTATCAACACTCGGTGTTGAATGGTGGAGCGAGGATAATTTATACCCTCTAGTAGGAATCGAACACATTAACGTCGCGCTTACAGTAAGACGATGTCACATTACGCTACGACGGACTCCCCTTTCATTTTCAACTATCTTAATTATAATCATGTCTTTTTATATGGTATTAAAACTTATAGCAGCCTTAGTTGTACAATGTAAATTTGGACTAATCGCAGTGCATATGACCGTAACCCCTATTTAAGAAGTGGGTCAAAATCTCTTATAAGGATTTTAGTTTTGTGTATCAAATAAGTACTTAAAAAAATTTTGAAGCTTTTAAATGAAAGACCATTGTGCCGCTAAATAGTAATAAACTGATAATGCGATGGTGGTCGATAATATATTATATTGTTTATATTTTAAACATGGATTTACATCTAATGTGGCCCTAACAATGAATCTTCTTCATAGTCATATTTGGGGATATATTTTCTGGGTAGATCGCTGTACTTTAACTTTGAACGGATAATTCAACGTTAAAGTGCTTTTTTTATTAGGGATATTTCTAGAGTGCCACCTATTATTACACCATACGTGAACCTCCTTAAACATATTACAACAATATTATTTATATCAATCGTATTTTCTTAAATAATAATATAAAAAATAAGCCTTGATTATAGGTAGTTACTCCACCAAATCTTGTTGCGTGATATTTTATACACATTAATTAAACGGCCACTTTTGTACCATGAAGTGGAGACTTTCACCCGAAATTTGATACTCGACAAGAGTGCTCTTAGCTTCTTAAAAGGTGACCCTTCTTTATACATTAAACATATATGAATGCCTAACCTTCTCTTATAAATACTATAATTAGCACCAAATGTTCTCCTACTAAATGCGACTAGGTTGTTTAAATATTGTAATATGTACTTATTTATTTTAGATACAATAAATACTATGTTATTAATATATAGCAGTTTGAATCCATCCTACTTGATCAAATACCAACTACATCTCTATGACGTCATATTTATATTTAAATTTTTAAAAATTTCCACATAAAAAGTTTCGAAAAGTTAAAAATTTCACCGACTTTTATTCGTTTATCAAAAAAAAACCAAGTCAAACTGTAAAAAAATTCTAACAATATAGGTTTTAATTAATCCCTCGGAGATGAAATGTAAACAAAAACTTTTTCATTCTATTTTCCACAGCATTTCACACATAGCCTAAACTAAAAGCGCATCGAATGCCAATCGATTTAATTGGTGTTTTTTTGTCACGTCCCTAGAATATGAGAGTCGAAAAATATTATAACTATTAGTGTGAAAATAGAAACAGGAATTTTCATTCGAACAATAGGTTTAGGTACATGACAATGGTTTTAATAAAAAAGATGAATTAAATATATAATTCATGCTTACAAAGCCGAGTGATCAGCCTCAATTGAGCCACAAATCACTATATAAAGTTTAATGTGATAAATGAACAAGATAATAGGCATTTTATGATACTGGTAATTAAATACACATATTTTCTCCTTCTCGTGAACTAAATAACCAATTGTGGCTTACAAAACCACAGAATTAATTTTCTTTTTCATGTAATGTAAGAACGGACACCATTATAAATTGATATCTATTGAGATATCATTCGTATCGATTATAAATACACACCCTGTTCGAATCATTAAGGACCCAGTAAGCTGTGAAAGGCTTGACACTTTGGCTCTGCGCAGAGACGTCTCCTCGCTGTGCGTTCTCTATCGCATTTATCATGGTGAGTGTTCTGAAGAACTGTTTGACCTGTTACCTGCCGCCGAATTTTCTAACCGCACAGCACGTCACAAGCGTGGCACTCCACTACTGTGCGGTTTCGTAGGAATTTCCTTCTACGCGCCACCGAACTGTGGAATAGCCTACCCGCGGCAGTGTTTCCAGGTCGGTACGATATGGGTACCTTCAAGAAGCGCGTCTATCTCCACCTCAAAGGCCGGCAACGCACCTGTAGCTCCTCTGGTGCTGCACGGGGTCGTGGGCGGCGGTGACCACCACCAGATGACCCGAACGCTCGTTTGCCTTGTCCTTTTTCCATAAAAAAAAACCCTAGAAATCGTTAAAAAATAAATAAAAAAATATTTTTACAGTACATTAAAATTATTAAGACAATATATAAATTACGTCAATGAGACAATCCCTGCTCAATATAAACTGTCATAATGAAACAAATTTCAATTTGGGGCCGTCGTGGCGAAGCGGCACATGCGTGTGACACCGTTTCACTGCATTAAAATTTAAATTGTTCGAGGACCGTTTCTAGGCTTCTGCCAGTGGTCCCTTCTTCCAGTGGTCCCACTGGATTAAAGGAACTAAATGAAACAACACATACACCCCATAACTATGTAATTACTTTACATTCAAATAATTATTTATTTTACGACTTCTAATAACAATTTAAAGAATTAAAATGTTACCTAAATTTTAATTAATGTCGTTAAGAAAATAATATTATACCAATTATACCAACATTTTATTATCTGTACGCTATACCGCATGACACATGTATAATTGACAATGACAATTAGGCAGGTGCACCAAATTTTCAAATCTTAAAAATTAAATTCGCGCTCTATTTCAATAATTTAAATATTTATAAACATGAATGGTTTAAAGGTTAATATTAATAGACGTATTCTGAAAGAAATGCTACGCGTACTAGGTCGCTTCGCTTTCGCTAGATGTAATAAAGAAGGTTATATTACAATCAAACTTTCTAGGACTTCGCGAGGTCCTTCAAATGGAAGTAACTTAGAATTATATATTATGCGTAATACATTTTAGTTGCGAGAGGTAACTGTGACTGCAGTGCAGTGGTTTACATCAAAAGATTGAGAGAACTAGCTCTTTCTCGGTCCTATATGGACAATCCAACATAATATTTTCCAAGTTCTAACCAGTAGTTCCTGAGATTAGCGTGTTCTATCTTTATAATATTGATTTAGATGTGCCATGTTCTATATTAAGTCATCAATCAAAAAATAATCCGTATATGAGATGTATTTGCTTTAATCAACTATATTTGCAGCTTCAACCTGATTATATTTAATATCATCAGAAATTTAATTAAAATTTTCAATACTGAATATTGTATTAAAATTATTTCACTTCATCAACAGCTGTGATTGAATCAAGGCTTATTCATTAAAAATGATGTTTCAGTAAACTTTGTAAATTAAATTTCAAATGAAAATGTTTGTATTATTGGTTAGTGTAGTATTCTTTATTAATTATGGGTTTGACAGGTGAATTATATTTCTAATTGATTTTATGATATGATTTATTGATATGATAGTAATTATTGCACTTTTTGATATGTTATTCCTTGTTCTGTGTTAAAATATATCTGTTTGCATGTAATGGTTATAAGTTTAAATAGTATTTTACTTTTAATACAAAATATTTATTTCACAACCTGTAATCGCAAATTGTATATAATATATCAAATTATTTTAATTAAAATGTGGAATTAGGAACACAAGGATTCTTTACTTTCCATACAAAAAGGCTCAAAAAATTATATGTAATATATTAACAACTTTTTCATTGTTAATTTATCTATGAACAATGTGACATTTTACAGAGGAAGGAGGGGGGTCAGTAAAGTGTGATATTATATGACAAGCCCTAAAATCATATCACATTTTAAACTATAATATCTAAGAACTACTGGTAAGTTATGTGGTGCAGTGACACAAGTGTATGTGTATTACTTTAAATTCACTGGTTATGGGTTTAATTCCCTCTCAGGCAATGAAATATTTTTTTTTATTTCATCAATCTGGTGACAAGGCAAAGTTCGGCATTGAGTTCTATCACTCAAACAATAATAAAGATGAAAGAGTAGTCTAAATATCATAAAATTCATGTGATTGATATATCCCATTTAGCTTTTTTTCTTATACTAACTTAAGAATATATCTTCTATTTATTTACAATCAACTTTTTTCAAAATTCCAGTTGACGGCGGTTTCTCCAGAAAGGCGTGCTGGTGGGACTTCGCAAGACATTTGGATAGACTTGACGCGGTACTCTTCACTAGACTCAACAATTGCTCAGCATCGGGAATGGCTTCCGTGTTGCACCGTAAAGCGACTACTAGTGTATATCCACAGATTGGACATTTTTTCTGTAATTTAGAAGTGAGTTTATTATTTAATTTAATTTTACTTCAGGAATTTTAAAGGCCATCATGAACCAATAGCACAGTGTCAATTGTAGCACTAATTTACCTTTTTGTCACTATGATAACAAGATAAAGCGTGGTCTTGAGTTCTGGTACTTAACAAAATTTCATGTATAACAATTTAGGTAGAGTGTGGTTTTAAGACACTTCTCTAAATTCTGCTTCATTTAAACATTGATTAGTGAAACCCAATATTGCAAATGTCTTATTAAAGTAAATAAATTAAACTAATTTAAATCATACTTTTCACAAAATGGGCATGGCATGGTGTTTAAACTCAAAAGTTATCATTCTGTACTACAATAGCAATATTTTATAATATTAATTAATATTTCAGCTTTTCGGCTGGGGATAAGCAGAGAGAATGTAGTGTTAAGACACTGTGTTCTCCATTTTCCGAATTCTTTGCATGTTGAGTGGTGGCACTCAACGTTTTGCTTTGCCTCGACACTAGAGCAAGACATGGAAATTTAAATTTAAATAAATATTTCATTTCCTCGAGTGGGGATTGAACCCGAAACCTGTAGTGTTTACACATGTGCCACTGTGCCATGACTGGCCTCAAAATGGCTTGGCCTTTTTAAATATGAAATTAAAATATAATTTTATAACAAAAATTTTCAGGAACGCCGCTCCTTAGCAAGCCCCGATGGCGACAAGGACACAGATCCTCTCCTTGTGTCTCTTCTGCAGACAGGATCAGACATGATGACTGACTTACGACATATTAATTTAAAACCACAACACTGCTATAGAAGTCCTGAACCAATCAATTTGTATCATAAAGTTGGACATGGTGAGTCAATTTTAAAAGCTTTTATTTGAATTGCCATATTAGTTGGTACGTTAATGAATGTGAAATCATGCGAGTTCAAATTGATACACTTCCCAGTGTCCGATTGAGCTGTAATATAATCAATATTGTCTTTAATCTAAAATGGCCGACGGAACACAATGGTGGTAAACAAATTTTTGCACAACCCACCTAATATGGTTATGAAACGAGAGGTCTTGACTTGCGAAATACAATACACCAAAAAAAATCTAGAAAGCTTTTTTTAAATTTAATATTTTATTAAATTGTGTATGAAAAAAAAATTTGGCATTAGCTATTAAGTTTTATAGTAAATATTTACAATGTTAAAATTTTGTAAAGTAAAAAAAACTATTTGTAAAGAGAATAAGATTAGGTTAATATTATGAAATATTTTAGAGATCATTTGTTATATTTTTATTATCATTAATTTGTATATGTTGGTATATCATGTTCGTTGCCTATGCGACACGTACCGATTACGCCATATCAGGCGCGTCATCAATTCTTATTCATTCTACCTTACAACTTAATTGTTAACGATCATATAAAAGGCGGTATGGGTGTTGTACCAGTCTTGGCTTTGGCGTGGCTCGGCGCACCACTCGTCGCATGCCGGCTTTCCTCGGCTATTTGGATAATTAATTTTGATTAATTAATTATTTTAATTATTAATGTGGTAAACAGCTATTTATAATGATATTGGGCTAGATCAGGCGATGTTGGTGTTGAATGCGAATGTTAGTTACTGTACTGTAAAGTGTACTCGGGTCTCAAGCACTGCTCTGAGCTTCACATCATTTAAAGAGAGTAGATAATATTAGTTATACTTACCATCCACTTCAGACGTTTGTCCAATAAGACTATCCTACCCTGACTACCCTCGTATTATTTATTCATCCATTCTGTTTTAGCTTTATTACCTACATATATATATTTTTTTTGTTTATAATCTACAATATCTAATTGTAATACAACATAAATTGAGTAGAAATTGAAGTAATTAATAGAAAATATTTACACAGACTTTATTATGTCTGTACAAGACTTAATAGTTTTCTATTAAATAGTGTTAAATAAAAAAAAAATAATAAGTTTTATCAACCTAGTTTCTTTTTTCTTCTGAATGGTCCTCTTTGTTTATTTACTTTACCCATTAAAGTAAATGAAAAGTTTTTAGCCAAAAAATCATCAAAGGGCATGTATTTCTTATAAATAAATTCAATTGCATAATTTTTTTTAAAGTAAATTATAAATAAACTTAATTAACATATTTTTAAAAAATGTATGTTCTTACAATAGACTATAGATAGAATAACATGTTTCTTTTATAGAAAACTAAATATTTTCTATATTATTTTCAGGTACCCTAGACATGTACGTACTCAATCCGTCCAAGGACTCTAAATATGTAAAAGAATTTCTCAAAAGATGGCACAATAGCGAACAAAAGCTATTCGAAGGCGCAAGTATATCTGGACAATACAATTTCCCAATCCCGAATTTAGTATCAATATGCGCTCTTTTAGTATGGCGACCTGCTAATCCTGACGATACTATCACAAGAATTATGTTCCCAGGGTCGACGCCACAACATAAAATATTTGAAGGACTTGAACGATTAAGACACTTAGAATTCTTACAACATCCTACTTATACTGGAAGGCAAATGGTCACAGCGCCTGTAGCTACTACTGCAGTTGCAACTGTAACACGAACAACTAAACCGGTCATGAAAATTACTAAAGAAAGAACCACTATTGCAGAAAAAAGAGAAGTCGAAAAAGAACTAGATACAAAACTAATCAAAGACGAAACTGACTCTAAAAATATATTAGACAATAAGCTACTTAGTGAATTAGTTGATGGTGAAGATAAGAAAATTGAAGCGATTTTACAAGATGCTATTACTGCCAGAGTAGATACTAAGTTAGATGATAAGTTCGCTCAATACGAGAGCACTGTGTTAGACGGTCTGCCAAAGAAGAAAGATGTCAAAAAAAAGGTTGTGGATAAAAAAGCGAAACGCGTTGAAAAGACTGATGATATTAAAGACTCTATTTATAAAAGTACTGATGTGAAAAAAACTGATATTGAAAGTAAACCAAAACCAGACACAAAGAAAAAATCTGAAAAATTAAAAACAGAAACTGTGACTTCCTCAATCAGTAAAAGCAAAGTAAGTCATAAGGTTACTGCAAGAAGTACTGAGAAAAAGACTGCCTTGACTACAATAGATAAAAAAGATGATAAAAAGTCTCCCCCGACCACACCTAAGAAAATTATGGATACAAAAACACCTACAACTATAGTGAAAGATAAAATTAAATCAAAAACTAGAAAATTAAGTCCAGGGAGCACTCCTGCTAAAAGCATGAAAGAAGCTAATAATAGAAGAGTTGCTGAGTCTAAATACAAACAAGTTTCTCCAAAACGTGACATTACGCAGAAAGTTTCAGATAAAAAAGAAATTAAAATGAAACGAGAACCAATTTCTCGTAGACCCCGGCCTTTAGCGTCACCTATTAAAGGAATGAAAGCATTAAAGAGCCCCACAAAATCCATGAAAGGAATGAAAGCAGATACGTCGAAGCTAAAAGGATTACAACGAGTAAATTATGAAGATATATTAAAAGAAGCTAAAAAATCTGATGAAGAAACATCAAGATCACTTGATGATATAAAACAGCAAGAATTAGATGAAAGAGAAGAACAAGAGATTGTGAGAGAAATTGAGGCAGTATTCAATAGGGATAGTGAAGCTGAGGAAAAAATGGAATTTGTCGGAAGGTCAGACATTGAAAAAATTACTTGCTTATTGGACGATACTAAAACGGAAACTACTGCTGATGGTGAATTCGAAGAAGAATACCTTATTATTGAAAAAGAAGAAGTTGATCAATACACAGAGGAATCAATTGCTGACAGAGAAAGTAGTCACGAAAAAGAAGATGAATTACAGAAACATTTAAAAGACAAAGAAGAATCTGAAAAGAAAAAAGCAGATAAGGATAATCAGTTTGAGCAACTTGCTGATGTAATAAAAGCACCTGAGAAAGAGGTAGAATCAAAAGAACACTCAGTAAGTGTAGAAGAAAAACAAGATATAAGCAGCGAAAAGAAAACATCTGATAGCAAAAGTGGTGTAATTAAACCAAAAGATTCACTTGAAAATATTATCCAAGAATCTCAACCAGATGAAAAAATTTCTACAACTATCGAATCTGGCGCAACTACCGCACCTACATTGCCTGAAGACGAACGTATTCCATTAGATGATATAAAGGAGGATCAACATGTAGAAGAAAAACATATTAAGGAAGAAACCAAAGAGATTCTTCCCCCCCGAACTCTTGTAGATACACAAAAAATAATAACATTAGATAGAAGTCCAAGAGTGGCACCACTTCCTGTACCTGTAAGAGAAATTGTTAAAACGCCAGATGAAGTGGCAGATTTGCCTCTACACGAAGAAGTCGACTATCGAGGCTATGAAGATAAGAAAACACCACTCGAAGATGACTACAAACATAAACCAGGCATAGGCATAGATAGTGAAATTAAAGTACCTAAAGACTTAAACCTTGAGAAAAAAGTTCCACATAAAGATTCAAAGGCAATACAAGACGATATTATTGTAAAAACTGTACGTCCGTCTCATGCAGAATTAGTAACAGTTACACCTGGTTCAGCACCTGAGTCACCTATGTATGCAGATCATATAAAGCCTACATTAATATCAGGTAAAGATTTACAACCTGTAAAAGAATATGAAGATTCTGCCTTCGCTTATGGGCAATTTACAGAAAAATTACGGGAGACTCATATAACGACTGTAGATTCTCCTATAAAAGATGATGTAGTTTTAATTGAAGAAATATCTTCTATGCCAGAAAAAATACCATCTATACCAGAAGATGTAGAAAAAGAAATAGAAGAAGCCCGTAAATTAGATATTGCTGAAAAACCACTACCAAGTCCTAAAGAAGTGGAAAAAATAGTAGCCGATGTGGCGGAGGTGTTAAAATCAGATAAAAGCTTAGATGAACTTATAGCAGAAAAGTCACCTATGCTTCGAAAATCTCCTGAAATGTTTACAAAATTTGGGGAAAGTACAATTGAAGCAACAAAAAGTTTCTTATTTGAAGAAAAAGAGCAGCAAATCGTGCAACGTGAAATTATAAGTACTGACATTGTTTTGCCCACTGAAATTGACAAAAAAGCCCAGAAGGAAATATCTCCTGTGAGATCAGTAACCTCCGAAGAAATAAGTGAGGTATCTGATAAAACGGTTTTAAGTGAAGGTAAAAAAATTAAAAAGGATGAAAAAGAAACAACATACGTTAAAAAAATTGAACCTGTGGATATTACAGAAGCACAAGATGGAAGTCAAGTTAATGGATTTTCTACAGAATTATCGTTAACAACTGAAAAAAATATAATAGAAAAATCACAGGAAGAACCAGATTTTCACATTGAAAAAAGATTAAGCGTGACCTTAGAATCTGCTAAGACTTTAGAAAAGCTAGAAGAAAAAATGGCAATTTTAAAAAACAAAGAAGATCGCCATTTATTAGACAAGGATAAAATGTCAAAATCTGAATTAACCGAGGCTTCCCCGGAAATAGTTGAAGAGAAAGCTAAAGATAAATTTGTCGTCGAACCATTTAGCCCCAAAATGGAAATTCCACTCAGTAAAGCTCTTGAAAAAGAACTTCTTACTGAGTATAAATCAGATTTTACTGAAATAAGTAGTGAACGCAAATCAATACCAACTGACACACAAGAAGTATCTAGTCCTGATTTAATACAAGACATTAAGATTATGTCAAAACAGATTGTAGCTGATGAATCTGCAGTCCCTATCATTTCTGACAAACTTGATGAAAAGCAAGTAAGTTTAGACAAAGATAAGAGGAAACTGTCCAAGGATGACGACAAGCAAGAAAAACAGGATGAGAAAAAAAAAGAAAGTAAATCAATGATAAGCAGTTTTATGAATAAATTTGATGAGAAAATTAGTAAAGCAAAAGGATTATTCAGCAAGAAAACCGAAAAATCGATTGAACAAGATGAAACGACTTTAAAAGTCGATACTTTAAAACATGAGGATAACATATCTACTTCTGAAAAAATTAATGAAACTGTTTTGAATTCTGTTAAACCATTTGAAACATATATTATAGCTTTGATAACATCTCAAAGGGAACTCATTGAAGTACTTAAAGACTTTACTGAATATGGAGAGTCGGAGGAAAATGTAAGTGTTAAATCTGAAAAAATTATTGTGGAACAAGTAATAATAGTACGAACGACGATAACACGTATAATAAAAACGAAATTTGCAGACAGCTATGGTATAATAAGGAAGCTAAGGACTGTGACTTTAATTACAATTACTGACATTCGTCCTGATGGTACTATGTCTACCGAGATTGACGGAAACACTGCTATTAATGATATTGATGATAAACTTGCTGCTGAAGTAAGGCGTTTTAATATTAGAGAAGAAATATCATATAATGAGAATATACTAGAAAGCAATATCAACTACAATAGCCAACATATATATGAAAAAAGTTATATTAAAACTACTAAAGAAATTGTAACTAATCAAATGAAATTAAGGAAAAAAGTTAAGACTATAGAGGAAATTACCAATAATATTCATTTATCAGATAATATTATAGAAAATGTTAAAATAATACGAATATTTTATGCAGATTATAATGCCATAACACACAGAATAACAAATGAAAAAAATTTAAAAGTAATAGTAAGCAGTACTAAATATATCAAAGATTCCAAACAAGTACCAATGTTTGATGACATATCAATAATACAACAAATGATAAATGAAGTCAAGTCAGAGAATATTACAAAAACATTAAAACATGAAGACGGAAGTTTTCAAACAGCAGCAACTCCTAAAGCCACGGAACCTTTTGAGAAAAAGGAACATATCGAAAAAGCACCAATAGCAGCTGAATTTAACAAACAAGTTCCCAGTCATGTACACGGTATTGAATTCAAGCATATTCCTGAAAAGCAGGACGAAAAGCCTGAGAGCTCTGACAAACAACAGAAATCGAAACCTATTATTCAACCTCAAAAAGAAAAGTCTAGCCCTATGATGGATATCGAGCCCACACCAGGGCCACTAGGACCACCTAGTCCAGTAAAGGATATTGAAACCAAGCTTATCGTTGAAAAACAGGATGAAAAACTTGCGGATAAGGCTCCCAGTCCAGTTACAGAGCAGGGATCGGAACCTTCACCGACTAAACCTGATGACAAGGTACCTAGTTCTCTGAAGGATATTGAACCCGAACCGATCATTGAAAAACGTGACAGAAAAGTCCCTAGTCCTGTTGAGGAAACGGGAAAAAAACCTGAAGTCAAAGCTCACAAGGAACAAGCTATTCCTACAGAAGTCACTGAGCCCACACCTATCGACACAAAACTTGAAGATAAGGCTCCTAGTCCAGTAAAGGAAAAAGTACCGGAACCTACAGCAGTTAAACGCGATGAAAAGGCGCCTAGTCCAGTAAAGGAAAAAGTACCGGAACCTACAACAGTTAAACTCGATGAAGAGGCGCCTAGTCCAGTAAAGGATATTGAAACCAAGCCTATCATTGAAAAACACGACGAAAAACTTGAGGATAAGGCTCCCAGTCCAGTTACAGAGAAGGAATTGGAGCCTTTACCAACTAAACCTGATGACAAGGTACCTAGTCCACTAAAGGATATTGAACCCGAACCGATCATTGCAAAACGTGACACAGAAATCCCTAGTCCTGTTAAGGAAACGGAACCAAAATCTGAAGTCAAACCTCACAAAGAACAAGCTAGTCCTACAGAAGTCACCGAGCCCACATCCATCGACACAAAACTTGAAGATAAGGCTCCTAGTCCGGTAAAGGAAAAAGTACCGGAACCTACAGCAGTTAAACTCGATGAAAAGGCGCCTAGTCCAGTAAAGGATATTGAAACCAAGACTAGCATTGAAAAACACGATAACAAACCTGAGGATAAGGCTCCTAGTCTAGTTACAGAGAAGGAATCGGCGCCTTCACCAACTAAACCTGATGACAAGGTACCTAGTCCTCTAAAGGATATTGAACCCGAACCGATCATTGCAAAACGTGACACAGAAGTCCCTAGTCCTGTTAAGGAAACGGAATCAAAATCTGATATCAAAGCTCACAAAGAACATGCAAGTCCTACAGAAGTCACTGAGCCCACACCTATCGACACAAAACTTGAAGATAAGGCTCCTAGTCCAGTAAAGGAAAAAGTACCGGAACCTACAGCAGTTAAACGCGATGAAAAGGCGCCTAGTCCAGTAAAGGAAAAAGTACCGGAACCTACAACAGTTAAACTCGATGAAAAGGCGCCTAGTCCAGTAAAGGATATTGAAACCAAGCTTATCATTGAAAAACACGACGAAAAACTTGAGGATAAAGCTCCCAGTCCAGTTACAGAGAAGGAATCGGAGCCTTCACCAACTAAACCTGATGACAAGGTACCTAGTCCTCTAAAGGATATTGAACCCGAACCGATCATTGCAAAACGTGACACAGAAGTCCCTAGTCCTGTTAAGGAAACGGAAACAAAACCTGAAGTCAAAGCTCACAAAGAACAAGCTAGTCCTACAAAAGTCACCGAGTCCACACCTATCGACACAAAACTTGAAGATAAGGCTCCTAGTCCGGTAAAGGAAAAAGTACCGGATCCTACAACAGTTAAACTCGATGAAAAGGCGCCTAGTCCAGTAAAGGATATTGAAACCAAGCCTATCATTGAAAAACACGACGAAAAACTTGAGGATAAGGCTCCCAGTCCAGTTACAGAGAAGGAATTGGAGCCTTTACCAACTAAACCTGATGACAAGGTACCTAGTCCTCTAAAGGATATTGAACCCGAACCGATCATTGCAAAACGTGACACAGAAGTCCCTAGTCCTGTTAAGGAAACGGAAACAAAATCTGAAGTCAAAGCTCACAAAGAACAAGCTAGTCCTACAGAAGTCACCGAGCCCACACCCATCGACACAAAACTTGAAGATAAGGCTCCTAGTCCGGCAAAGGAAAAAGAACCGGAACCTACAGAAGTTAAACTCGATGTAAAGGCGCCTAGTCCAGTAAAGGATATTGAAACCAAGACTAGCATTGAAAAGCACGATGACAAACCGGAGGATAAGGCTCCCAGTCCAGTTACAGAGAAGGAATCGGCGCCTTCACCAACTAAACCTGATGACAAGGTACCTAGTCCTCTAAAGGATATTGAACACGAACCGATCATTGCAAAACATGACAGAGAAGTCCCTAGTCCTGTTGAGGAAACGGAAACAAAATCTGAAGTCAAAGCTCACAAAGAACAAGCTAGTCCTACAGAAGTCACCGAGCCCACACCTATCGACACAGAACTTGAAGATAAGGCTCCTAGTCCAGTAAAGGAAAAGTACCGGATCCTACAGCAGCTAAACTCGATGAAAAGGCGCCTAGTCCAGTAAAGGATATTGAAACCAAGACTAGCATTGAAAAACACGATGACAAACCTGACGATAAGGCTCCCAGTCCAGTTACAGAGAAGGAATCGGAGCCTTCACCAACTAAACCTGATGACAAGGTACCTAGTCCTCTAAAGGATATTGAACCCGAACCGATCATTGCAAAACGTGACACAGAAGTCCCTAGTCCGATTAAGGAAACGGAAACAGAATCTGAAGTCAAACCTCACAAAGAACAAGCTAGTCCTACAGAAGTCACTGAGCCCACATCCATCGACACAAAACTTGAAGATAAGGCTCCTAGTCCGGTAAAGGAAAAAGTACCGGAACCTACAGCAGTTAATCTCGACGAAAAGGCGCCTAGTCCAGTAAAGGATATTGAAACCAAGCCTAGCATTGAAAAACACGATGACAAACCTGACGATAAGGCTCCCAGTCCAGTTACAGAGAAGGAATCGGAGCCTTCACCAACTAAACATGATGATAAGGTACCTAGTCCTCCGAAGGATATTGAACACGAACCGTTCGTTGCAAAACATGACAGAGAAGTCCCTAGT
>HE668675.1:6636-29182 GCA_000313835.2 Heliconius melpomene melpomene
ATTTAAATGTCACTTTAAAAACTAAAATGAATTAGAAACTAAATAAATCCAAAAAAAGACCTTGCTATGCAATATCTACGGCTTACTTTACTTTTTATAAAATATAAAATATTGGATTTAAATACGAATTTATTACCATATCGATTAAAAACTTACGTCTCTATAACCTACCGGCGCGGCCATTGTTCACTCATCGAGTTCGTAGAAGAGTTTACAATGTTGATGGACTATAAACAATGAGATAGCCCATTCCAATTTAGATATCGCAGTCGAAGCGAACAATCTTTTATACAAACAGTATAATATTAACACCTGACGAAATATGAAATATTATATTAACAAAATATACAACGGAAGTAAACGATGGGGCAACGATCTTATTATTAGTTTAATAACCTGTTAAATATCCGAGATAGGTTACTTTATAATATACAAAAAGATATCTAATATAAAATATAGAGATAATAGCTATGAAAGTGACAGATATTCTTTTTATTATTTACATAGCAGGACAGGCAGAGGGAACCTCAGGTTGAGACAATTCGTTCCTAAAAAGGGGACTCGGGAACTCGAGGCCTGGCAACAGAAAAAAACCGTGTAGTTGATTACCGCCACGTAACAAGCAAAAAAAGCTGTGTAAAAAATGGAGAACGAAGTGTCTGAACATTAGGTTCCTCTGTCTCTATAAAGAAAAGTAAATCAAGATCCATCCAATCCAAATTTTATATAAATATATGTCGAAATAAATCCCACATACATACATTATATAATATACCAGTGCAGAGCTTTAAGAACAGTCAAAATGTAACAATGGCGCTATGCCAATGTCGATGAAGCAATATTCAATATTAAAAATCATGTACAATTTTTCAAGTTCTACCGAAGCTGTTTGTATTTTTAGCTTCTTATATAAATTATTTATCATTTATATTATTTTTAGCCGACTTTCAAAAAAAGGAAGATCTTAATTCGGCAGAATTTTTTTGTTTTTAGTAATATGCAATATCTATCCGTTATGGCTCAATGGAAAAGTGTTTACGGTGCACCTGATCATAATGGGATGTATTTCCAGTCGTGAATGACCTCTAAATATTTTTTTGTTTACGCAGTTTAATAGAACAAATTTGTTTCTGGCAGACCGCAGAGAATCGAAAACGAAGAGTCTTATTAATTAAATTCTCTGTTCTTACACAAAATACGCGGGAAACGCTAATCTATATATTATAAACTACAGGACTTAGAAAGTTGAAACTTAGGAAGCCAATAGATAAGGGATAGCAGGAGAACACTAAGAAAAAAAATCTATAAATCCCCACAAAAAGGAGAAAACAAAGGGAATTTTCCATTTTATCTCTTAATAGAATATAATTTACTAAAAAATACCCATACCATATCAGAACGTTCCATACATTTCCAGCACGCTATCACAGATCAAAGTGCGACCAAACAATGGCTCACGCAACCATGTAATAGTTCAACACAATAGCGCCTAACTGTTTAGTTGCGGACTTGTGGAGATTCGTTTCCTTTGTGATGCTTTTAGTACAGCGAATACACTTACCACGCAAATATAAGCACGTTAGGTATAGACTTTCGTTACTTTGAACAAAACCACCTTACCTTTTGCTTACCATTTGCATGGCGTAGATGTTATAAATACTAGTATTATTAATTTATTGAGGTATTGAGGCCAGTCGTGACTCAGAGGCACAAGTGTGCGACTGTAAACGTTACGGGTTGTCGGTTCGATTCCCTCTTGAGTAAATGAACACTCACCACGCAACGCCTCCAGAATTCGGCGGAAAGTAGAGACTGAAGTATTAGTGAACTTCATCAGTCGAGATATTACGTACTAAATAAAAGATTTCAACTAGCCAGAGATGATAAATAAAAATAATCGATTGCCCTAAGTGGAAATTGAACCTACAACCGTCGCGTGTACGATCATAATGAATTTTATACATTACAAAACGGATATTATATAAAAATCTTATTAAGGCTTCTCTTAATTTCCTTAGTAGGCACGAAATTGATTTAGTATGAGCTCGGATTTACTTTACTTAACTTCATTATTTGTAATACGATACAAAACATGTATAATATTTTCAATTTCCTTCCACAAATAACTATTACTTTTGAAGTTAAATATAATTCATTTGTAGATTTATATACATATATTAATATAACTTAGTATACCTTATTTATTTATTTCCAACAGTACAAAAGTCGGCCAAAAATAAACTTACAATTTAATATAATAGGTATTTTTTCCATTTTTTTCTATAATAAAGTTCACACATATAAAGTGTATGTATGTATACATACAAAAATCTCATAAATCCGTACACACAGAGCTCAGAGCTCAGAGCTCAGAGCGAGCGCGGAAGCAACCATCGCTATCTGTATTCCAGCACATCCGGGCTTCGATCAGTATCGGACGCGACACCCATCCTGCACCCGGGTTGGATGTTTATATTAATACCTAAGGTTCTGTCATAATGGAATGTCAAGATAAATAAAATGAGATTATTTTTAGATTATTTAATTTATATATATATATTTATATATTTATAATTTTAATATTTTTTTAGATTTCTAAGTCAGTAGGCAATTTTAATTTCATATTTGTTTATACTTTTTCCTAAAAAGTTTTTTTTAATACAATTATAAAAACTTAAGAAAAAGTATAGTATAAATGTTATATGGAAAATCTCATTCAATGGAGAACTTGCATCTGTACTAATTTAATAAGGTATTTCTTTATATAAGCGCCTTAATCTCTGAAAGTGCCAAATTAATATAAAAACTTCTTGTAATAAGTACGAAATATAGATATTTGTAATTTTTTTTGCTTATAACAGGTTTGGCAGAGGAAACTTCGTATAGAGACACTCCTTTTCCCACTAGCGAAACAAAGTATTGATCACAATCAGTAAACTCATAAGGTCGTCTTAACCAAAATATTTACACTACCTTTTAGTACATATTACATAACCCACCGATATTCATATAAAATTGTGCAATAAAACACAATGGAACAGCATGGGAATATTTTATAAACCATCACGCGTCGTCAGGTCGTAACATGTTGTGCATGAAATATTCCTAACATCCATAACCCCTATATATGTACGTATATTCTCATGGAGTCTTCATAACCCCTATATTTATTCTGACGGAGGCCGGCTTCAATCTGAACCTATTTTATTCCTCTCCCGATATCTTTATTTACCATTGATATCTTTATCAATGTTGCTCGCCTCGTTTGCTTGAAATATGATATTTTAAACGATTTATGAACAATGCCATATAAATAAGTACATTATACCTTTATATTATTGGCAGAGGGGACCCGGGATCCTAGTGTTAAAACACTCCCTCACCATTAAAGACATGTCCGTTCTCCACTTTCCGTCCAATTCTGAAGGCATTGCGTGATAAGCGGCGAAACTCAAAGTGGCATTTCAAAAATTTTATTTCTTCGAATGGTAATTGAACCTATCACCTGAGGGCTCATCTAGCTATGTTCTGGATATAGCGTAAAGCTAATAAAAAGTGGCAACATACATTATCATTCGCAAAGCTGAGACGAAAAATAAAATAACCCGCTACCACAGACCCGAGATGTTATGCAATAGTTCATTGTGCAAACATAGAAACAATTTGTGCCTTGGTTTCAGCTGAGAAAGTTTCCAATCAAACGGGCGGCCGAGGCGGTTGCCTAATTGAATAATCTCCATACTAGACGTTCAATTATTCTAGAATACCCCTGGTCCCCTACCGGTAAGAAGTGCGACCTCGGAAGTCACAAATTTAGCTGCGGTACGACCACAATACAAGTGGTATAAAAACGGCGAAAGGAAACGCAAGGGCCGTTACATGAAAAAAGATAAACTTGAGCTCGTGCAGAACAGACACTTCTTCTTCTTAACACTAGGTTCCCTCTGCCTAACCTCTACTTGACTATTCAATTAATTCCCTTCCCCTAGAGGAAATCGAACCCATAACCATCACGTTAACAATCGGACGCTGTGACGCCACGACGACCTGAACACCATTTCAACTTCATAAATCAACTCATTCATCACCACATTACTAAGACTTCTAAATAATAGACGATATTGAATTGTTCATTGGAAAAGTATCGAAAGTTAACACCATTTAGAACGTTAAATATCGTACAAACCGAAGTTCTAAAAGGAAAGACGGAGCCCTAATTAAAATACAGAGCGATATTTCACGAGGGACCGTTAACATTAATAGCTTTCGGGTTTCCCGAGGGTGACGCATGCGCATTAGCTTCTAGTACAAAATATGTGTCAAAATTACTTTACAAATGTTGTAATTTATGAACTTCGACATCTGAACTCAGCGTTTATTAAGATATATTATATTATTTAAATCCATTTTAAATCAATAATTATTATTTTTCCTAATAAAGTCTCGAAACAATATACGATAAGACGAAAAAAATATAAATATATCTACATTGAAACCATCCTACCAAACTAACAGTCAACACACTATACCAATCAACACCTACATTTCTATATTAATTAATTACTTATAGTATAGTACTATCACACTATTTTATCTATAGTATGTCTGACACGTGGTCAGCCGGTGAATGGAGCACGTGGGGAGCGGGCGCGGCCGTTCGATATCGCGGAGGCTGCGCGCTGAGCGAACGCCCGGAACCCTAGTGCGACCAGGAGAAACTAGATCCTTGTTACCCCTCTTATACTTCAACATAAGGGTAAAAGAGGGGAAGTTTAACAGTACGCCTAGTTCACGCTAGCTGGGTGGCATATGCAGTTACGCAAGAACTACCACGCTGCAAGCCTTTCACATACTATACTGTGTTTTGGTCTATGCCTACCTATATTTAATAAAAAACCTAGATAGAACCATTTAAAAAGCTGCAATTCACGCCGCAATTAACCTTATGGGATAAATGTATGTATGAAAGCAGGCATAGCTGGCTGGAAACATCGTATAATTATTTCACTATTCGTGTCGAGTACTTCTGTGTAGCATCGCAAGCTAATCTTTTGATCTACACATGCATATGGAAGTGATTTTTCTTTGATGAACGCGGAACTATAAGTTTAGTATCATCAATCATTATCGACCTATTTTTTTGTAGTTAAGTTATTTATTGTTGTTGTTGTCGAAAACTTTATAAGAGGTATTTTTGTATTGGTCTTATTAACGAATTATAAGAAGCGTGAGTTGATATTTTTAATAGGTTATCTTAATGAGACATTAATTGATGAAATTTAAAGGTAACCAGGCGGTATTCTTATTATTTTTAGCATTTTGAAAATGTTATTCCACATTTAAGAAAGAAAAATATCAATTTATTTATATAAAACGTTTAAAAATATGATGAAATTTAGAAATCTGAATGTTCTAATTAAATAACAGCACTAGATACATTGTAAAGATTTTAGCTCATTTAACAAATAATCTTCAAGGAGCTGGAAAACACAAGTCCAAGGAATCAGGACATTTGTATCCCTAAAAGCGTAAAGTACTTACTCCCGACGAAACATGTTACGAGACGTCCATAAACCTACTAGTTTATTACTTTGTCAGAGAATTACAGAGAAATGAAATGGCGTAAAATAGGAACTTCAGGCTAGCTTTGAGAGCGCGTCTGTTTCGAAATAGGATAACGGAATAACGGATAAGAAATAGTCATATGGAATTGTGCTCTAGCTTATACTGATATAGCTATCAGTATTCAATACAAAACAACGACTTGTAAAGCAGATTTAATAAGAAATTGTCTATATATAGAGTTACTTTGTTAAAATATCTCGTGTGGACATAATTTCAAAGATTTAATGGAAGAAACGTGTAATATAATTTTCGATTTCTGCTGGGTACTTATATTTTCTTTAGTTTCTTTGTAGAGTGCCTTTAAAGTAAATTGAAATATAGACCACAGACTTTACATAGTTAAGAAGCGAGCGATGCGAATTAAATAAACAGCAATTAACTAATGAATATACTGTTTCATAAATAACTTCATGGAAATCTTTTGAAACATTTTTTTTGTCTGTATTATAATTGACAATATGATTTAATAAATTTAACAAAATAACTAACTAACAACACTAAGCTAACAACACACGACTAACTACAATAGTGAAAACTGCATTTAGATGGACTAAAATTAGTGTTCATAAACTCACAGACAAATACATATCGATAATAACAAAAAAAAATCATTGTTTTGGGGTGTATTACATTGCCTCTAATAATACATTTTCTTATATATCTTCCATGACCAGACAGCGATCAATTTTTCTATACGTTTAGCTTTCAAACAAAATCTAATCCCAAAAGCCGCACCTTGCCTCAATTAATCCATACAAAATCCAAAGAAAATCTCCAACATCTAAGTCCAAGCATATGACGAATGGTCCATAAAAAGACCATCAACAGATACCACGCCTAATTTCCAACCCCCAAAAAAAGATATGAGAATGTATTCGGCCTATTTTCACTTAGATGAGCTGAAATCCGACTCGACGGAGCAGTAATGATGGGCGAGATTGATGTCATTGTACCCTCGGACTTATTTACGATGCCTATTTATCTTCCAATAGCAGAAATCATTTAGCAATTTCCTGATGTCTCGGAGCAGACGGCGACGATAATAATCCTTGTCAGTTTTGGAATTTTGCACTAAAATACAAGCCTACGTATCTCGTATTCAAGAATCAATCTGTCTGTTACCCAAGAAAACGAATGAAGATAGGTATAGCAAAATAATTAGTCTAAAAGATTTTTTTATTTATTAGAACTACTACTACTTTAGAACAAGGAATCTTATCTATTCCCTTCTTCCTTTGCTGTTTAACTTAAGTAACTTTGCTCTTATAGATATAGATCTCATTTAAATTTCTTCTAAACAGGATAGTTGCTAATCAAATCCAACTCATAGAAATAATTATAAATTATGGCTTTCAATCTGGCTCAAGAAAACGTGTTAAGCAATGATGGATTTTTTAACTTAAAACTGTATGTATCCCACATATAGCAAAGAGAACCTACCTACCTACCTAGTATTGAGACACTCTTCTTCGTTGAAACACTTCTGTTCACGACTTTTTGCCAAATTCTTGAGACATTGTTTTGTCAGAACCTTTTGTAAATAAAGAACAGAGCGTGGGAATCGAATCAACAACCGACGCGTTTACAGCCGCTTGTCCCCCTGAGCCATGACGGCTTCAACATTTTAGTTATTAATTGTCAATACAAGACCAACTCATGGAAATATTTATATTCATAAACTATGCCTTTACTGGGTAAGCAAAGCGAGCCTCGCAATGTTTAAATAAGCGGAAACAAACCCTTTGCCTACACTACGACATGTGGAAAATGCACACAAAAATGTTTTACCAGCTCCATGCTATTTCCCTAGCTAAGCAGCTGTACAGCAGGCCAGATACCAGGGTATGCAGAAAATTAACCTAAGATCAATGTTAAAAAAATAACCTAACGCGAAAAACTTAATTTCTGCTTCTTAAACTAAAAAAAAATCTTGCTTATCCATATCCATTCTATATTTAGGACCTGCTAAGATCATATCTTAAGTTCAGCTTAAATATTATTAGGCGATTATCTCAGCGATCGTAATACATATGGTGCTTGAGAGCCCGCTGTGAGGGCCGAACTTCGTGGAAACATTTACGAGATTAGAATATTTTATAAAGGGCAACGTTTCTTATTTGCGTTTCGTAAGCGTATTGTTACACTTGTTTTGGTAATATACCTACAGTACATACCTACATTGGAGAAAAATTATTTAACATTGTAAAATTCATTTTTTTTCTTGCCTTAGGAAATATTTAATTTTATCGAAAGACAATGTTTAAAAAAAAATTATATTATTATAATAATAAAAAAAAACAGCTTCACGCTGTATCCCGCACACACCAGGGTAGGCAAATGGTAATGCCACAATACTTGGGAACCAAATGTTACGATACTCAATTCTCATTAAAACACTTCCATTCAACACTTTCTGTTTAATTCTGAAGGCATTGCGTGTTGAGTGACGGAACTGAACGTCGCACTATATCAATATACATATTATATAGTCCACATTATATCTTCCACTCATAGCAATTATTTTAGGGATATGTAAAGGGCAACGCTAGCTTAATGCCCTAGTATTATTTATTAAAAGACTTATTTATCAAAAGCCACAAACACAAATCGATTTACTACCAATTATTTAATTGAAAACAAAATTGAACCCACAATCCCAAATACCATCCCATTTATTAACCATTTCACATACATATGTATAAAATTAAAATATAAACGATATTATGAACGATAAGATTCGTAACATTGTAAGGCGTGTGGGCCGACGATCGAAATCTAGCATGTTATCAAACGTGCCGCGCGAACGTGTCCAGGTATCGGGATCACGACGAAAGTGGTTTGACATTCAGGAACAAGCATTGCGAGCGTGTAGTGAATTCGCTTGACTGAAATAATAAATAGTTTGAATTTACATGCTAAATGACGGAATGTCGAGGTCTGGTAGTGGTGCGATAGAGATGTATTAAACTGCCCAAAGGTGTGGGTTAGATTCCGTTCATAACAATTTAAAAAAGCTTTTCAACGAGAAGCGGAGCAGAGACTTAGTGGGATTTGAACTGCACCTGTTGAAAATCGTCCAGGTGTGTGTCCATGTGTAAGCATAAAAGGAAAAGAAATCACCTGCAGTATTTTATAGTTCTGTATTAATAGGTGAAATATTTAATATTTTTCCTCGCTCTAGTAACGAGACAAAGTGCGGCGTTGAGTCCCGTCACTTAACACGTAATGTCTTAAGAAATCAGCAGAAAGTGAATGTAAACACCTTCGTTCTGGGTTCCCTCTGCTTACTTTGTTATAAGTGGGGTACAGCGTGAAAAAATAATTAAATGTTGGCCCTGGTTTGGTATTTCATAACATTCTATTATTATTCACAATGTATCCTTACATATATTATATATTTTATGGTAATTAGTTACTTTTGCATATATTTTATTATAAAAGTTTTCTCTTTGCGGTCTCTCCATATTTTATTGACGAAGTTTGTTCTGAACAAAACAATTGTAATTTTAAAAATTGTTTATCCATTTCTGTATTATACCTATACTCAAAAATAAATTGGCTTTATTAATAAAAGTAAAATATTAAGGATCTAAGAAAATTTCTATTAGTTCTCTGCTATTCTTATAAATATATGGTTTTTTTCAACTCTGCATCCGCATATAACAGGGTATTCTCCACTTTCCGCCGAATTTTCGAAGCATTGCGTATTGGGCGGCGAAACCCAACGCAGTGCCTTTGCCTTGGTTCCAGAACGGAGAAATGAAAATATTTGAGCGATTCCCCCGAATGGGAATCGAACTCACAACCGTCGGGTTATAATCACACGCTTATGCCATAAATACCTATACGTAACATACTAAAAATCAGTCTTAAGCATAAAATTATAATATTTTGCAATACATTTATTACAACATAAAAAAATGTTTTATTTCAAGGCTCGCAACAATCCGAATGAAATGCTCCTCGGTAAAGGGTAAACGTGAGTCATTCCGTGAGTCACAGAGGAAAGCCGACCTTTATTTAAATAATTGATTCCACTACGAACAAAGCTTCAAGTGTTTTTTTCATAGACCAGCTTATTATTTGTTTATTTTTTATCAGGAATTGTTTGCAATATTCTATTGAAATTCATTTATAAAGTAATTATAAAATATATTGCAAATAAATTCTGAAAATGAGATTAGCACGTCGTGGCCCAGTAAGATAGACAGACTACTAGAAGAAATTGTTATTTTTATATTTTATCCTTATCCTCGCTCTAATCTAATGTTAAGACATTCAGTACCTAATCTTCCGCAGGATTCCGGAGCTATTGCGTGTTGAGTGGCGGAACACAACGCCGTGCTATGCCTCGACACTAGAGCGAATAAAATTCAAACATTAAATATTTCATTGAGTAGGAATCGAACAAGCAACAACCTGTCGCGATTTCCATTTCATCACACTTTGTCCCTAATTGTACATATCAATTGACACTGAAAAATCGAATATACACATACATCTAGGTATATATATAAAATTGAAAGGTCACTCACTCATCACGAAATCTCAGAAACTACAATCTGAAATTTTGCATAGGAGTTACTTATAGGACGTAGGTGCTCGCTAAGACGGGAATTTGCAATATTCGACTTCGAAGGGGTTGTTTTTGGGGTCGAAAGTTTGTATGAAACTTCGTTACGACAATTGCTAGAAGTCTCAAATTTTGCATAGACGTCACTAGGACGTAATCATGGAGACAGAAATTAATAATAACATAGTTCACGCGGGTGAAACCACGAGCGGGCCGCTAGTATTTCATAAAGACACTCCCATTTCCCCCATTCACAACTTAAAAGCTCTGACTCTATCCAGAATTCCAGACGGGTCGTCGACCGCACGAGCATCGTACCTACGACCTTAACGAAGCTGGCTAACGACGCGTCTTCAACCCTCATTGTCGACATTGTGGTATCTTGACACCGTGAAAAGTTTTCGTCGAGTGCCTCAAGGACGTGTTTTCGTAAAACCGTTGGGAAACACCTTGTTGTTTTATTTTAGAAAGAGTTCCTTTTAGTGATACAGAATTGACAAAAATATAAAATGGTACATTTGATCTAGCAGACCTCTGTAGCAGAGTAGGCAGCCTAGTGTT
The DNA here is from genome assembly GCA_000313835.2 of Heliconius melpomene melpomene. Classification (NCBI taxonomy): domain Eukaryota; kingdom Metazoa; phylum Arthropoda; class Insecta; order Lepidoptera; family Nymphalidae; genus Heliconius; species Heliconius melpomene. The sequence goes on from HE668675.1 coordinate 17,396, forward strand.
AAGACAATCTGCTTCCCATTTTCCGCCAATTCTGGAGGTACCGCGTGTGGAGTTCGACGCCGTGCTATCTCTCGACAGCAGAGCGAAGACATGATAATATTAAAAAAAATATTTCCACGAGTAGGAATCGAGCCTACACCTGTCGCGTTCACAGTCACATGCTTGTGTAACTGCAGCACTTGAATGTACGTTCAAATGCTAAAATACGCGTTGCCTCCATAATTCGACGGATAATAGGGAATAGATGCATCTTAATGGAAACGAGGTTAACTTAACATTATATTCCTAGGTTCCCTCTGCCTACCCTACTATGTACGGCAAGCTCAATGATTAAAAAGTACCTTTGATTACTTTATTATGCGTTAAATTACGCAACCCAACTCACAAAGTTTGTACAACATACAAAATACATACAGCCATAAAATAAAAACTTAAAATTTAAAAACAGGAAGTAACTATACTTCCGCTTTTTAAATAATAACAATATTATTAATAATTGTATCACGGTAAATCCCCGACATAATACAAAAAAACCTACTGTGTTTTCACGTTAACATTATCAACAGTTATATAAATATAACATAACCTGTATTGCAGGCTATATAAGTATACAGTTCTTAATGGTACCTACCACAGTATTACTAATATCCAGGCCTGGGCCTGGGGCATGAGGCCAGATGTGGCGCAGGGGCACAAGTGTGTAACTGTAAACGGTTCTGGTTGTGGGTTCGATCCCCACTCGAAGAAATGAAATATTTATTTAAATATGTAGTTTCATTTCTTCGCTCTGGTGTCGAGGCAAAGCGCGCCGTTGAGTTTCGCTACTCAACATAACAAGAATTTAACGGAAAATGGGAAACGCAGTCTCAACACTTAGATTCCCTCAGCCTATCCTGCTGTGTGCGTGATACAGCGTGAAGCTGATAAAAAGAAACAAATCTACATGCAAATGCAATATAAATATTTCATAATAAAACATAATAAAGTAAAACCTTAGTAACCAGCGAGCAAGCTGTAATTTATTATACCAAGCTCGAGTAGGTACAATACGGCGATATTTCTACTTTGCAAATTGAACTTACCTGAAACACGAAAGCTTACTTTTATACTGCTATATAGCAGTTATTTTATAAGTTTCAAGGAAAATAAGTAATCGGATTATATTTTATGAATATATGCACAAATTAATTCTGAAAATGCGGCGTTAAGTTTCGTCACCTAACACGCCATGTCTGTATAAAAAAAATATATTTTAATACCGAAAAATAATATTCGCATTAAAGCTTGTTGTGTCGTAGGGGCACAAGCAGGGTGTGGGTTCGAGTCCCGACTCGAGGAGAAGAAATACTTAATATTTTAATTTTCAAAGCGAGGAAAATTTTAATTTTCCTGGTAACGAGGCAAACCGCGGCGTTGAGTTCTGCCAGACAACATGCAATGCATCTAGAATTCGGCGGACAGTGGGAAATGCAAGAGTCCTAATTGGGAGCGGAGTGTCATAACATTTGGTTCCCAGGTTCCCTCTGTCAGTCCAGCTATGTACGGGATACTGCGTCAAGCTACAAAAAAGAAATAAAAAATCCCTAAAGATACATTTGTTTTTTTCCTACTTTACTAATATATTTAGTTGATACAAGAATTGCACTTGCACATTTCGAAATAGGTAACTGGGGCGAGAGTTCGTTTATCAGAAAATTACAACTTGTTTAGATTTAGAGTATCATTCGTGACATCATTCTAGCGAACCATTTGTATATCTCGCAAATTGGAAATATCAATAAAATTGAATTGGGATCGTTGTTCTCGTTTAAAAACCATTAAAATTCGTTTCTATTAAGATATGATAGTAGGGTAGTATTATAATTGAGAAGTTGCTAGTTCAAATACAAATTTGCAATAAACTTTATAAATTCTCTATATTTAATCTATTTCTAATTCTACCATTTCTATACTAACATATCTATACTATAAAATTTATTCACACAAGTTAAGTACTACATAAGAACGAAAGCTTGTAGCTATACATTCAACAAATGAAAGTGACACCACCACCACCACCACACCCCGCCCCCAGAATTATCGATTTCCAGGATTGAGCACTTTTTATTTGATTTGAATCCACCGACAGTGGTGCATCCCACTCGCGCGTCAACACTTTAAGTGCGCTTTACGTCACGACTCGGCACTGATGTGATGAGATGACTTTTTTGCTTGACTGGTTTTTGATGTTTTTTTTATATATCTTTGATATAACTTATAATAATTTAACTATTTTAGAAAATACAGTTGTTTCTCTCAGTGTAAGCAGAGGGAACCTGAGAATGTAATGTTAAATTGACCTTGTAGGCAGATTGAACCTGGGAATCTAGTGTTAAGTTAACCTCGTTGTCAATAAGATGCTTCTGTTCCCTATTTACCGCCGAATTCTGGAGGCAATGCGTGTTGAGTTTCGTAAACTAACGCCGCGTTTTGCCTCGTTACCAAGGCGAAGAAATGCAGATATTAAATTTTCCATTCAATATAGATCATCGTTGCTTTAAAAATAATATTAAATATCCTACACATGAAAACAAAGCCTCTCAAATACATTTACAATTAAAATTTTGACATGTTCCTTACGTAATTTTGTATAGCGTACTACCTAATTTGAAAGACAAATACAGCACTTCATACAAATCGCTGGCATCCAAAAATCTTTAAGGTGTTAATTTTAGTAATGGGTTAGACCGCGTCATGGTGTACGGAGTAGGAAGCCACTAAATGAGAGATCAAAAGCTCTATCATATTTTTGTAATAAAAAGCAGCATCGCTGTCACGTAGCTGTATATTTTAAAAATATTTTTATTTTCATGTTTTCAATAACTTTCAGTAAATTCGGCGGAAAGTGAGGAACGGAGTGTTTTAACACTAGGTTCCCTCTGCCTACCCTACTGTGTGAGGAATACAGCGTGAAGCTGATTTTATTTATTTTACGTCATCTCCAGCAGTAGAGTATTGTCAAGCTCATCAGAATTTCACATAGTTAATAATATAAAATATTTCATTTTTCCTCCCAAAACGCAATGCCAAAAAAATCGACAGAAAAAGGGAAACGGAATGTATAAACAGTAGATTTATTTTTGCCTACGCTGCTATATGCGGGATAAAGCGTGAACCTGGGAAAAAAATATTAAAAGAAAAAAAAAACAAAACGCCTGTCCCCAAGCCTCCACGTAAACATGTAATCGTAAAAGACATTTCCATTATGCTCAGCTATTACAACACATTAGCAGCGCCGACGTACACACAAGTGTCAATGTCAGCGTGTTAGAAAGGTATACGAGTATTATAACATACGATTCTATAATAATATAGATAAAACTATTGTCTTTTTGTCTGTTCACGTGAGAAATTACCTTTACTTTTGTATGGGATGCGGTTAAATTCAATTAGGGTGTAGGTACTAATATCCATAAAAGGTTTTAGAGTAATTTCGTTTAGTACTTACTAAGATATATATAAAAATCTGTAAAAAAAAACATCACGCATGTAGCAAGGTAGGCAGATTGAGGTTAGAGTTAAGACACTCCGCTCCCCACTTTCCGCCGATTTCTAAAAGCATTGTGTGATTAGTGGCGGAACTCAACGCCGCGCCTTGCCTTAACACCAGAGCGAAGCAATTATAATATTAAATATTTCATTTCTTCGATTGGAAATCGAACCCATAACCTGTCGCATACTTGTGCCACTATGCCACAGACAAAAGGACTCAATATTACTCTCCTTAATGCAGATAATAATAATTGGTAAAGGTACTTTCACTTTAAAAACAATTTACACTCGAGACCGTGGGCGGTGCGCGTGGGCGGTTATTTATATTCAGATATTTGCGAGAAATTAATCGCTTAACTAATCTTACGAATGCACTTCTATCTATTATTATGTTTAAGTAAAAGTGAGCAAAAGTTAATGTTTTAATTAAATTTATTTTAAAGACTAAATTATTCCATGTCTTACTCTAAAACAAATATATAAATGTAGTTTCGAAACGCCTTAATATCATATTTATATATATTATATTATATTATTTATTATATTATTTATATATATTTTTTAATTCACGCTATATCCCGCACATAGGCATAGGGAACCTAGTGTTAAGGTACTCAGTTTCCCACTTTCAGCCTATTTTTCAAGATATTGCGTGACAAATAGCGAATAATAGCGTATAATATAATCAAATACTGCGCCTATATTATTAATTAGAAAAAAAAAGAAATTAATCTAGCAATATATAACTAAGAAACACATAATAAAAATTTAATATTAATTAACCAAAACGAGGAGTTGATAAAAAGTAAGCACCTATCTATATTTATTACTTGATTTTCCAAGAACGAATGTGGCAAAAACCCGCCCCAGATTCCGTAAGGCCGTCGTCGTCGCGCGGGGTCGTTAACAGATTGCCGAGAGATTAGTCGAACATAACTTACTTGTAATTAAAATTTCAGATGATAACATCTTATTTTACGAGCTCGCGGAGATTTTTAACACTTTTTTTTTATTTTTAAAGTTTCACACTTTATACAGCAGCGTTAGCAGAGATATCCAAGTGTTATGACACTCTATATTCGCTTTTTAACATTAGAGCTTTCGCCATCCAAAATAAAAAAATCTAAATAATGAAGTAAAACTAAATAACACAATGGAATTGTGTTTAGTTTTCCAAATAAATTATAAATATAAATATGTAGTTACAGAGAAATATAATATTATTACGGAAATACAAACATACAAACGTTTTACTTGATGTATAAAGATAACTTACAGAATGAATAGTGTCATACACTCAAACCTGATAAGCATATGAAATAAACATAAATGTCCTCGTAACTTCCTTTTATATCTGACTCTATATAGCGACCATAACAATTTATATTCAAAATAAAACTCATATTTAGAATAAATAATAAACTTATCTTACTTAAGTTATTACAGTAACAAATGAGAAAATTAAACAAGCCAATACTAATAAGAGAAAAAGCTTACTTTTTTTTTAATACGTTTCTCTACCAAATTGTTTTTCTTAGAACACACTAGCCAAGTTAGTGTCAAGAAAATCCTAGTGTTTAGAGTTTCCGCTAGCAACAGAGAAAAAGGTCAACACTAAACCACCTTCTCACTTTAGCTGAAATCACTGCAGTATCAGTAACATGTTTCTTAGAACACACTAACCAAGTTAGTGTCAAGAAAATCCTAGAGTTTAGTGTTTCAGCTAGCAACAGAGAAAGGTCAAAATAACCAAAACCACCTCCTCACCTTGGCTGAGACCATAGCTGAGACCACTGCAGTATCGATTATCAGTGTTTACTCTACAGCAGTCTACTCTAGGCAGCTGCGAACACGTGGCGCTATTTCCGTACCGGGTCGACGTCCGGCGGCCTTGCCCCCTGCATTGCATTGATAACAGTGACCACGAATTTGAAATTAGGATACTTTACTGATAACGAGATAGTATTTTGTGTTGTTTTCCTTATATTTATTGAATAAATTTTTAAAACCTTAATTTTTTTTTGTATCTTACACAATAAAAGTTCAGTTGATTATAAGTAAATCACTATTTTTCATCATTTCATATCGTTTTGAATGAGTCGAGTCGAAAATGGTTGTCATATGTTTTTTATTAGCTTCACGCTGAAGGAAAGGGAAATTAAATATTTAATATTTTAATTTCTCCGCTCTGGTGTCGAGGTAACGCGCGGCGTTGAATTCCGCCACTCAACTAAGCAATGCCTCTAGAATTCAGCAAAAAATATTGAATGGAAGTGTCTTAATGGGAACGGAATTACTCTTGACCATATTGAATTATAGGACGGATCGATTAAATTTATACTAACATATAATTAATAGAAATATGCATAATTTTACTTGTTATAAATAACGAAGGCTTTCGTAAACAAAAATTGTTTTTATGAATGCTGATATGACAGAAACGAGCTAAAAACACTTTTTTGTAGAACTTAATTTCACGTTTCATTTAGCAGTAAAACAACAATGAATTTAAAATAAAAATAGTGTTTTCTTTTTCAATAACAAATAAAATAAATCTAGACAAGATTTTTATACGAAATCTAGATATTATAATATAATAGAGCAAAGTTCATTGACATTATAACGTTGTAATACTATAGTAGTAGCCAACTCTCAGGACCTTGACGATGACATTAATATGAATTGATAAGCTCCCAGTTTATCTCAAAAGCAGCTTCCAAAGTTAGTGAAAGCTGAGTTATTTATAAGCTTTCATCATTCATATAAATGATTTAGATTTGGAAGCCAGTCGTGGCGCAGAGGAACAAATGACTGTAAACGCGACTGGTTGTGGATTCGATTCCCACTAGAGGTAATGAAATATTTCTTTAAATTTATATTTTCATTTCTTCGCTCTGGTATCGAGGCACCATTTAATACGCAATGCCTCCAGAATTCGGCGGAAAATGGTGAACGGAGTGTTTTAACGTTAGGTTCCCTCTATTTAACCCGCTGTGTGCGGGATACAGCGTGAATGTGACATATAATTGAAATTTAATCATGTTTGTACAAATTAAATTATTTTTTCTTCATGTAATACTTTTTACTTTCATTAAATTTCTACTTTTTATCTTTGGAAAGTGATGAAATAAAAAGATAAAAGTGTTCTTAATTTACTTTATAAAATATTAATACGAAGCTCAATTTAAATTTATTATGTAAGAATATATTAATAAACTAGTGTGCCCGGACGCGGCTACGCCCGCGAAAATATAATAATTAAAATAAGTTAAAAAATAATAATAAGTGGAGATTTATTATTAGAAAAAATATCAGAGTAACCGAAATGAACAAACAAAATAAGTAAAAGTAACTAAAGGAAATTCTTAATATTAGAAAAAGTACCTAAAGTTTGCCGTGCGCGCGTACTAAACATTTTTCTATATTATTAATTTTTGCTAACAAAATTAAATAAAATCCCAAATGATTAAAATTACGATATTTTAGGTGTATAACATCGGTATAGATAACCGAACTGAGATAAATTAATTATAAGCAGCAAATAATTACATAAAAAATAATAGTAATTTGAAAATATATAAAAATTTACAAAATCATCAAAGTCATCTGCCTGTTCGCGTCGGTCATACTATACCACTCGTAGGCTAGGTCATTTGGAATCAGTGACATCTTAATTATTTATTAGAATGTTATACAGTAAACTATAATTTCCATCTAGATGAAATGCTAAAAGTGACTTTTATATTTATTTTCATAAGGATGAATATCAAATTATAGAAATCATCTAATTTTTGTTAATGTATACAAATCTATATCGGCGCGCGCCATATATGCATTAAGCAAACTCACTTTGGGTGACGTTTTCTTAAAACAACAAACTCTGCAAGCCGTTGCTAAGCAACGCCTAGCGACGATTGTTATTAACATGGCGGATTAAATTGCATGTCAAATTAATTATTTTAATATATTGGTATATATCGAAAATATTACAAATATGAGAACAAAAAGTATCCTATGTTCATCCCGAGACCCTTAAGTATCTCTATATGAGTATTTTATCATAATTAAATTAGCGGTTTGACCCTGATTGCGTAAAAGACAGACAGACAGACAGACAGAGTTACTTTCGAATTTATAATATAGGTATGGATTGTAAGAAACTTTTTATTGCAAGAATAAAATATAAAGTAAGTAAGACCAATTTTTGTTTTCATTCACTTATAAAATATTGTGTAATACTCAGTCGACAAATGACAGGAATCAATTTAACTTTGATTACATTTTTTTTATTTTTTCATATAAAAAGCTTTAGAAAAGTTAACACAATTTACACAACTAGGTACTTTAGATAAAACGTGTTGATATCAACTTTTTAATAAACAAGGCGGCGGCGCGTCGACGCGAGGCGAGAAATATTTCTATGTAACTTTTGCTTTTTAGCTTCACGCTGAAACCCGCACACAGCAGGGAAAGCAGAGGGAACCTTGAGTTACGATTCCGTTCACCATATTCCGCCGAATTCTAAAGGCATTGAGTGGCAGAACTCCACGCCGCGTTTAGCATCGACACCAGAGCGAAGAAATGAAAATATTAAAAATTTTATTTCCTCGAGTGGGAATCGAACCCATAACCTATCGCGTTAACAGTCACACGCTTAACGCATAACATATATAAATACTTTAGGATTATTGGTCTCATCTGGCCGACACATCAATGGGTTGACGAAACAGCCATTCACACTATACCATAGCTGAGTCGGTGCCTTTGTCTTATTTACACTTGTGTAAGAAGAATTACTATCAGCAATCTTAAAGAATAGAAGTAGAAATAACTAAGATCTATAAATACGGAATCCTAGCGATTTTACGCTGTATTCCGCACACCGCAGGGTGGGCAAAGGGAACCTAGTGTTAATACACTCCGCTTTCCACTTTTCGCCGAATTATGGAGGCATTGCGTGTTGAGTGACGGGATTCAACGCCGCGCTTAGCTTCTACACCAGAACGAAGACATGAAAATATTAAATATTGCTATTTCTTCCTGTCGTAAACCTGAACAAAAAAAATATATAGGTAGAAAATAATATTAGATAATATACGTACCATAAAATCAATAACGACCACCCATATAATCTGAAACAGTAGAAAAAAAAATATTATTATAATGTTTATTTGAAATAGTCTCAAAACGGAACCAATTAGATATTTAAATTATTGTATTAAAACATTGGTATAAAATTTAATCGGAACCTGTATATGACTTTTGATAGAACTTCCTAAAGACATTTCCAAAAGGCAAGGCAGAGGGAACCTAAGAACTTCACTTTTTCCATTAAAACACTTCCATCGGCCACTTGCAGCCGAATTTTATTGAACATATGTAAAAAAGAAATCTGCTTGAATCATAATTACTGATTAAATAAATTATTTAATAAAATAAACATTATAAAAATAATGCAAATTAATTCTATTTCCACCAATGTCTGTTGTTAGCCTTGGCCCGCTAGCTCAACGGGTACAAGTTGCACTAACATGGCAACGACAATGAACTCTCTTTCAATAAATTATTAGTGATTCGTATTAAGTTCTAATGATATGAATAAAGAAAACGGAGTGACTTAACACTAGATTTTTACCCACTTTTACGAATCGCTAAAATGTATATTATATATATATTTTTTAATTTTTATAATTCTTTACACTATTTTAAACAAACAAGTGTGTCCTACTTTCCACGTTATGTCATCAAAATAATTATTTAATGATGATTATGAGTAATGAATGGCATATGTAACAAAAATAAAACAAGCGGTTTTTTTTAATATTAATTAAGAATATTTCTAGGCATCATAAAATTACTGTTACTTTAGGTCATTAATTTGAACATTTTTTATATAAAATATTTCGATACGACACTATACCAAAAACTTTTACAATATAAAATTGATACGTCGCGGCCCAATGGCACAATAGAGCGAATGCAAACGAAACGGTTGTCGGTTCAATTTCTATTCGGGTGAATGTAATATTTATAATTCTCATTCCCTTGCTCTGTAAGCGAGACAAAGCGCGGCGTTGAGTTCAGCCTAGAGTACGTACGAGAATTCGGCGGAATGTGCAAAATGGAAGTCTATTAATGGGCACGGTAACAGTGTCTCAACACTAGGCATCCAGGTTACACAACACAAAACGAATACAACTACAAAAGACACAATACATCAAACAAGCTTCGTGACATACGATTTCTCACGGTACACGCGGGGCAAGGCTTTCAAGGTGGATATACCTTCATATATTCAAATATAACAAACAATATATCGCGACGACCCATTTACATGTGCATGACCATTGATCATCGCAATACTGCCTGAATCTAGGTTACCTACATTTTTATATATATATATATATATTTACCTATATATATTTTACTTTTAAAGCACTAAACAAAGGTATAAAAAATGGAATAAAACAGTCGCTAGTGCTACTCCTATAAAGTAATAAATTGTAAAAAATATCCACTTTTGTATTACTATGACAGTGAAAGCTTTTTCATTGTTCAACTTTTGTGGTTGCTCTAAAAATAGAATCGGTTGTAAATTAGAAATATTAAAAAGTGACTTCGTGACCGAATAGGCAGTCGTGGTGCAAGGAAACAAGGGTGTGACTGTAACGCGACGGTTGTGGGTTCGATTCCCACTAGAGGGAACGAATTATTATTTATTCATGTTTTCATTTCTTCGCTCCGTGAAAAATAAAAGTTGGGTACGGATTCCCTCTAGAAGTCCACTAGAAGTCCTAGTGTGAGGGATTCGGCGTGAAACTGGTTTAACATATATTTCAATGTAAAATTTATTTGTATTTTAAAATTTTACTAGTTTAAAAACAGTTTTCCGTAAGTTAAATTAGGTCAAACAGATGTGCGTCTCGCAGCTCGCTATATAAAATTAAAGCTATTAAATAACTACTGAATATTAGCCGGTTACGTAAAGATGGCTAGACGGTTTCCAATAAAATATGGCACAAATACTATTTTTTTGTTAGTAACTTAAATAATAGAATATTTTTTTAACGTGTGGTCCATTTCTGACAATGGTCTATAATAAAATCATAAAAGTCTTAAATTTTCATTAAATATGTGCGCGACAAATAACTTCTAAAATATCAACCCAACTGATTTCGATGCTTCTTTTTTTATTGGAACCCTTTCAACACATCAAGGGTAGTTTGATAAGTTTGGTTAGGTTGCCATTATGGGATCTTGGTAAATTTGAAGAAGTCGTTTTTTTGTTAAATATCATAATTATTAAACTACTACAAAAGTATTCAATATATCAATTACTATTCGTATACAATGACTGCGGTCAGTGTCACCAATGTCAACCGCAACGGACGTGTCGCTGTGACGATGATCCTCACAAGTTTACAATAAACGGTATAAAATAGTATTATTGATCGTTCTCGGTGTGTAATGGGTATGATATGTTTAACGCTACGCAACGAGAACTTAGATGTGGTCGGATATCTATGTATACTATATAAATTCTTCTGTTGTTGAGTTCGTAGAAACATGGGCGTAGGTATAGGGGATGGTCCGTGCCCATCCCATAAATATTACTAACAAAAAATAGCTTTATAAAAAAATCTTTACACAAACATATAAGTAATGTCGCTATATACGCCCAAATTAAGGAAATGAAATAGTATATTTTATTCCCTCGCGCCGGTAACAAGGCAAAGCGCGGCGTTAAGTTCCGTCACTCAAGACGCAATGAGCATAAGAATATTAATAAAAAAATAATTTACTAGTACTTTGTAATACCTAGCAACCCATTTAATACAATTCCAACAATGTTCATTATCAATGCTTTTACCTTCTATAGAAATTTCAGTTACAAGGCATTCAATTTCGCGTGACTGCCATGTGACGTGAAACCGTGAAATATTTCATTCGTCAAATACGCTCACAATCAGGTTATAGGTGACTGAACTACCTACGTTGTATGAATGCAAAAGTTATTAATTCATTATATGTTATTTATTTTGTAGTTTATTTAATTAATATATTATGATAAAATATTTGTCTATAAATTAATATAAAATGGAAATATATAAAATAATCAGACTATGCGTAGAGATGTCTGAAAGTGTCTTAGCAATAGGTTCCCTTAGCCTACCCTTATATATATGTGCAGTACAGCGAGGAAGTTAGAAATAATTAAATAAATAATTAATATTGCTCCTGCTACCAGCTGGAATA
>HE668677.1:0-15001 GCA_000313835.2 Heliconius melpomene melpomene
AATAGTTCTAAAATATAATAGTTATAAAAATCAAGTGAGAAATCACTCAATCGCAGTCATAACTCTCGAGAAAGCTCCATATATGAGTTACTCGCTGACAATGTTGTGTAAGTTAGATAAAATTATAAGTAACTATCTGTTTAGGTACTTATATAGTGCAACAGACAAATTATTTATTGTATATATAGAAATTGGTATTTTTCAAATGCAGGAACAAACAATGGGAAATAATTTCCCACATAATTAAACCTAAGAAAATACAACAAATATCAATGCTGCGAGCCCAAAAACCGTAAGAAACATTCAGAAAACAAATCTAGTTTACAATATTATTGTGTTTATGCACTTACCAGATTTTTTTTCTTCAAAAACTTTTAAATCTTCCGTTTGAACCGGTTTTTTCACAAAATATTTCAAACTGTGTTTTTGACATTGACATACAATGACAGTTCGCGCCTTAAGACAAAATGTTGCAAATTAATAAAATTAAAAAATTCTGTACGATTATTTTTCCCTAAGGTTGGTACTGATTAGAGTTGCCAAAAACGAAATAAAACAAAAAATTACAGTAGTGGCATGTGGGAAATAATTTCCCAATATTGATTAAGGGTTAAATTAACAATAAGAGTTAGACAGAATTATTAAAAACCGTAGTCTGTTCACAGAAGCCACTTACAATCTTCACCTCAACTGGACAATGGTCATGTTTAAATAAAGGCAATTTATATATTTTAAAAAAAAAAGATGATCAAATTTTTTTTATTTTGTTAACAATTGCTATGTATATAAATATGTATGTCATTAAAGATTTCAAGGCGTTTTACTTTTATATTATTGTGTAGGTATAAGGAAAACCCTATCAAATATACCTTACAACCACTCTTATTAAAACATTAGCCTTTGAAAATTGACTAAATAGGTATATTTATATATATTATAAATAGCATTCACTAGCATTCATTAGTAGTATTTTTCCTTAATAAATACAGCTAATAATGACAATAAAATATTTCATGATCTTTTAACATTATACTTGTTTTTAATTAAATAACAAAATGCATTGCTATCTCAAGCTAACCACATTAAGTTCATACATTCCTTGAAATACAATATTTAAAGATTAACCGTATTCAGTAAAAAAAAACGAATAAAGAGAAAGGAATAAAAAAAAGTAACAAAATGTCGCGCTCTGACACATGTTTAACCACGTAGAACTCTACATTTGCGGACGACCGATGACCCACGCTAAGTACAACCTGGCTATTGTTTTATATATATTGCCATTTGCAATAACTCTAGCTAATGTAGTTGTTAAAAGCCACAATATTACAGTGACATGGTAGAGCACGGCTTTATGCGGACTTAGCAGTCACGGTCCGACTCACGCTTACCCACGCGGAACGCTAACATCTCGACGACCGATGACCTGCTTGACGCACTAGCTATTCATTTTGTATATATCATTTATGAAATTTTCCTCAACATTAAGTGTTGCTTGTTAAAAAAAATATACTTTATTCATTTATTTTATAATATAAGAATTAATTAATGATTATTTTTTATATTATATTATTATTTTGACATTGTTACGGTGATTAAATTTTCATTATTTAGAAATATTTCATATAAAGTAGATTTAGTGTATAATAATTAAAATCAGTAAATATATTTTTTAAATGTGTTATTATTTTTACGATATTGGAGAAAAAAAATCAAATATAATAATTATGATTATAACATAAATGATTGCAACTTTAAATTATTTATTTATTGCTATTATGATAAGTTAAATGATAATTTTTAAATAATTTAGTTATTTCTTGTTAAACAAAAATAGAAAATAATATTAAATACTTAATACCTATTACTACATTTATAAAGCAATTGGCAAGATAACTTTTTAGTTCCGGGAACAGAATTTATGTTCACATCTTTACTAAAACAAGGCAAGACCAGTATGGCCATACTTTCTTAGAGTGCGTTGCAACCCGTTCAACCAGCTGCTCTTAGTTACGTTGTAGAAAACAAGGTGAATGAATTATGCTACAGATACAATACATGGGCTATTGTAAGTTTGTCTTGATTTAATAAAACATATTTATGGGCCTGGAAAAATATTTAAAGAAAATATTTACACTCATATTATTTTTAATTAATTGTATGTTTTTAAAAGGGTACTTACTGGACGACGTATCTTAGATGAGTTTTTCTCTCGTTATCAAGCTTAAGAAAGAAAAAAAAGGAAATGATTTTTCCAAAAGTCTTAATGCATTTACATTTTTAAAACAAAACGAGTTATCTCTCAGCGGCGAGCGTAACAAATCGATCGATGGCCCTACCGAAGAGTTCAACGCGTGGCCTTTGGATGTACTCGTACAAGTATTTGTTTAGATACCCATGTATGCACGCGATTTGACAATTTCGACCTTTAAACACCATTTGGAAATCAATGGAATATGCAAGATTTGTAGTAAGATTATTCCTAAATTATCTGTTAGCTTTAACCAAAATTATTTAATGTTTTAGATTTGTCCAAAAATACATGTTAAATAAGATCGTTACAAGAACTATGAAATAAAAGCTTTTATTAAATATAAAAAAAACTGAATAAATATACACAAGGGATTTAAGTCTACCTTATTTGGAAAGCGTGTGTTTCTTTAAAGCTTATCGTAGTCAACTCGTTCTTAAGCCACAGATGTCATTATCTATAACTGTATTTATTTTTTATTGGTACAACTTGACAACACTCAATTCTACTTTCCTGTAGGTATTATGGTTTTTCTTTATGTTTTCGTTTGCTTAGTTTTTAATTCTTAGAAGTGGCAACTCATATTATTCTACATATATTATTAAATATCAATTTAAAATAAATTGTAAAAAACGTATTATACAATTGTCATTGCGGTTAGTTTAGCAGAAGCTGCTAAAGTTCTCGTTGATCTTCTTTTAATGATATTATATTTCTGATAGCTTTCGAAAGCCGTAAATATCGCTTTAGAAATGTTTTTTTACCGCTTCACCTTATTAATAATATACATCTTGTAATATAAACGTGAGGTTATGAATGCTTAACTAAAGTACCGTAATATCTCTATAATAGATTCAAAACCGGTCTAGGACACAATGTGACTCGGCTGCATAGGAAAAACCCTCACTTGCGAATGACGCTATTAAATTTAAAAGATGAAATTAAATGAATGATAATATACAGTAGTGAATGGAAGTGAAGTGAGCTATGACTAGAAACTCAACTAAAGGCAATGTGTAAGAGCAGCAGCCTTTCTCGAGCTAATAGCGTAAAGCGATCACAAAATAGCAGCTTAGATGATGAAACGTGTGGACTGTGGAGCACACGGAACACGGCATCGGCGCACAGAGCCAAGATTCGGTGGCAACGCGCAGGAATTCATTTAGCTCCGATAAGTGTCCGGTTTCAGTCTGGCACGACGAGCGCTGCTTGCATTTACTATTTATTCATGTATCGGGCGCGCGCAGGTTGTATGTGCGGTGGGGCGCGGGCGGCGGGGAGGGCGGGGGCGGCGCAGCCCCGGGGGGCATACTTACTACGTGATTAATCCGCGCCCCCGCCCCGCGCCGCCGGCCGCGCGGACCCTCCCCGTCCCGCCCACCCGGCCCCGCGTGGGCCTCACGGCCGGGCGCGCCGTACTCGCGCCGGGTTTCCTCGTCCCCGCGCCTCACGGCCACTCACTAGCACTACGCACGGGCCCGCCGTCCGCGTACCGCGTAGTGCCCGCCGCCGCCGCCCGCCGCCAGTCGCGCTGCGACCCGCGCCACAGTCGCACCTCGCCCGCGCCGCCTCCGCGCTCGTGTCATATCATTCATGCTAATCTCCGCCCGTTGATTTTCCTGCCGAGTGACCGCAGTGAGACGGCCGCGATATCGCGAGTGCTGAATGTTGTTTGGACGTCACAGTCGTGTACTTTTCCACCGGAATACGTGAGAGCCCACGGAACGAGTTCGAGGACTGCGCCCGCGGATGCTGTCTCCGACCGAGTGTCGTGACCCGCGGCCTGAGATGCTGCGCCCGTGACCGTCTCGCGACAGTGCCACGAAACGTAAGGATCACGCTACATTATCCCACCGCCTTCCTATTTGCAAGGCACATAGCGAGTGGATTTTATTTTCGTCTAGCGAGCGATGTGTGCGTGAGCCGCCGCGCCGATGCGCGTGTGTGCACCGCCGCGTGTGTGCGTCCGCCGCGCGCCGAGACGGCTGTCGGCGGTGTCGGGTCGGCACTCGGCACTCAGCACACAGCACTCGGCTACTCCCTGCTGGCTGCTGGCACGTTTATTTAGGTTGTTTCTGAGTGTGTCCACCTTACTACATACCGTGCCGCTGTCTGCTTGAATCGTACGGTCTTCTACGAGTACTAAATGAAAAAGCTCATCTCCTATATTACCGCCTTCTAAAAATGAATACAGGTTAATGTTCGCTTAATATTCCTTGTCCCTGATAATTATTGGTTATCCTCCACTTAGTATATAATTAATTATACTAAGGCAGATAGGATATATTTTTTATTGTGACTCAACCTTGCTCGATGGTCGATGACTTTACCTTAACCTAATAGATAGAGCTACTTGCGTTCCTTTAGAAAACCTGTTTACATAACAACACACGCGTAAACGATTACATTTTCTCTAAATTCGTGTTTTCTAGTACCATGTTTGTGTAAAAATAACCTTTTGGTACTTAAAAATGTTGTGTATTTAGTGTAAACCTGTACTAATATGAACTCTATATTTAATTTCACAATTACGATTTAAGTGTAAGTTTAAACAGAATATAATATGTATTTACCGATTAATATAATATACTTAATGTTAACAGATAGCTAATTAGTCAATAACTATATTCAATATTTATTTAAAATTAGATCAAGAAGGAAAAGTACAAGCAGTCGGTAGTACTAAACAACGATAAACTTTGACCTGACTCGCATGAGTAAAGAGAAAGACGTTCGCGTACGTATGTATGTATAAAGTATTATAATAATTATAAAGAATGATTATTACGTACATGTTATTATTTAAAATAATAATTAATATATTATATAAAATATATAATAACGTAAATGATGACTCTACTTCTCCAATAATATTATTATTTAACATTTAAAAAAACAAATATGTCTATAATAAATCCATAGTGGTATTAACAACTGATTTTCATAGATATTAGTGTTTTTAATAGAGTGACATATATTAGAAGTTAGTTAATAGACTCTACCTATATTATTTGAACTTGTAAAATAGTACAGCCAATATGTGAATTAACAAGAAAGTATCATTTCATTACAATCGATGCGAAATATCGTGGCTAGTGGACGTTGTGTTCCATGTTATATAATTATTTTATATTATAGTATTGTTCTTATTCATAGTTCCTTCGATAAAGGAAATGGTTTATGTAATTGTTTGCCCACAAAGTAAAACATTAATGTGTTAATTGAGTCTACAGTATTATCTTATTACGATACGAGTACTTCAATAATGTCATGTATTTTCAACTACAAGTATTAGTCGAGTACTTTACAGAGAAAAAGTTGATATTTCAATGAAATTTTATTTAATAAAAACTAAACTTTACATACCAATATATGATTTAGTAAGGTACTAAATCAGTATTTAAATAAAAGTATAATAAATAGTTTTTTTCTAAGTAAAGGTTCGTTTTGTTTAACTTAATTTATAACTTGCAAAAGAAACTTTCATTTGTCAATATACCTAAATAAATGTTTAAGGTTTATAAAATAAAAAAACAATCGTTGCCTAACAATAATTAGTATCGGTATAGATGAAGGTTAAGCCATTCTAAAATAATGCATTTTACAATTTTAATCGTCATGCAATAATTTATTTTTAGGGTTCCGTAGCAAAATAGTGGAACCCTTATAATTTCGTCATGTTCCTCTGTCTATCTGTCTCTCCGCATGTCACACTCATTTTACTCGGAAACTATGGATACCAACCTACCGTGTGGTTGAAATTCGGAAAACAGGTGTGTTTATGAACCGCTACAAATTGATATAGTATTTGAAAAACAAATTTATTAGGGGTACCGTGTAACTGAGGCATGATATAAAATGGACAGTGCCATGTGGGGTGTCCGACTCGGGCTTTGCCAGTTTTTATAGTCTATCATTAAGGCAATTTATTTAATCAATTGATCATAAAAACTAATTTTTTTGCATCTGTTGCAGTTACTGTAAAGTGCCTCTACATACCCGTATAAATATGGGCTAACAATCATTCAGTATTGATCCCAGCTCATATTTACAGTTGCTTAGATAATTATATACATGTATCACTAATTGCTATCAATGTTATGTTATCCAATAGTGCCTATGTAAGCTGAATCATTAGCCTCGTAAAGATAGAGTGTAAACCGACTTGTTCAATGATACTACTTTGTAAAACTTAATGGTCATTTCGAGTAACCATTTACATTTTACCGAATAATACAATTAAGAAAATATATCTTAGCTAAAACATTGTAAGCCGATGATTGAGGAAAAACAGTTCGCGTGCTAATATTTACATACTTGAAATAAAACATGTCTCATGACCATGTTGTAAATTGTGTGACGTCATCATTAGTGCGAAAACCTCGCCTAAACACTATCACTGATCAACAAATAACACTAACTAATGGTCCCATATCAATTATTCAAGTAGTATAGTGCATGATACCTAATTAAATAAACGGCCAGTCAGATAACAGGCGGTGGTTGCGAAGAAAACAAAGAGTTATCGCCGTTAGTGTCACCGAGTGCACACAAACACTACCGCACACATGTGGCCTGTCTTTTCAAGATTAATAAGGAGCTACCGCTACCGCCTACAAAGGCGATATCTTCTCTATCAACGGTATTAACCTCTATAGCTCGAATACCTGTACTTTTGTACACAAGTGTAATTTTACGTGAATGAATGTCGTTTTATGATGTGTGCGTTAGTTCAATTTTCTTATCTGTTTAGTGTATTTATGTTGTTTTTAGTAGCGTGGCTTATTTAGTTTCTTATTATTTGATGAAAAAAAATTCCTAACCAAATGATGACTTACTTACTAAAAATGTAATGAATGAGCAAAGACAAATGTAGATTAAAAATTGTTTTAATATAACAATGTATAGTAATGAAAACGTGTGCTATTACAAAAATCCTAAACGATTACAGTTAATATATATAAACGATTTATTAAATAAAAAATATAATTTAATTTAAAAGTTACAAAATAAATAGGTACATTGTGAACAAACTTTGTTTATTTTAATGATATTAGTATTAGCTATCTAATAAATTTGAACAACGAAATATAGATACTAAATAATATCAGATTTACGTTATGAAAACATTTCACAAATATATTTTATAAAATTCATTAAAATTATCCACTGTGAACTCCAAAACAAAAGAAGTGGAAGATGATCGCGGCCATGCAAGCCCCGTATTGAAAAACATAATATTCTCACGACTAAAAGAACGGTATCTTATTTCAATGTGTCAACATTGAAAGTGGCGATACCGCTGTTTTCTGTTACAGTATATTTTGCACGTTATCGTTTTTACTGACTCCATATCTAAAAATGAAAAGAACAGAGTTGCCAGCTTAATTTAATTTTGAAATATGATTTAATCTTTGTTTATATTTATTTTAAATTATTATAGTAAATCTTCAGATAACTATTTAGATACTGTTGTATAATGAAATTACTAATTTAAATTTTAATTGTAGCTGACGATTTCAATAGATTTTTTAATTTGTTTTTTTTAAATTTAAACTTGGCTGTAGAGCAAATTATTGTAACTTTTTTCTCCATATATAATAATAAATATAAACCTTGTCTTACAAGCTCATGCTTTAGTAATAAAAAAATACTGTAACTTTTTTATGAAAAAAATAATTATAATGTAATATAGAATGTTAGTCTTATAAAAATTTAATATTATGATTTAACCTAAGATAGGAAATCTTAGGTATTCGTATCTTCAAATTTCATTCCGAATAATATTTCTGCGAAACGAACAATAGTTCCACGGCAGGGCAATTTGCATTTAAATAATATTCCTCACAACACATTGTTGTTGTAAACAATGAATTAAATGTTCTGTGTTTATCAACTTGGCCCTTACACACTGTCAGACTTGTTTGTGTGCCTTACCTTTTGTATTGGAAATATGTAAACAATTATAATATGTATGTATGTAACCTTTATACTGTTATATGTAGAGCAAACATAATATTCTCTTATAATAATATCAAAATATCTTAGGCTATTAGAGACCGTCTTGGCGCAGCGGCACAAGGGTGTGACTAACGCGACGGTTGTGGGTTCGATCCCCACTCGAATTTTTCCATTTCTTCGCTCTGGTGTCTGGTTCTGCCACCCAATACGCAATGCCTCCAGAATTTGGCAGAAAGTGGGCAACGGAGTGACTTAGCACTAAGTTCTCTCTGCCTACCCTGCCGCGTGCCGGATACAGCGTGGAGCTATTTTTTTTTAAATATTTTTAAGGTATTTATAAAGGTACTTACAGTACCTAAAATAAATCGTAGAATATTGTTTTATATTGTTAAGTTTTGATATTTTATAAATATACAAGCAAATTCAATTTTAATTATTCCATTATATTGACCAAATCCGATAAACTTCAATATAAAAGAAGCAAAACAACAGTAAACTCAAAAACGCTTCAATCATCGCCAATTCGAATGCATCGATCACGAGAAGGAATTACCAAGATTAGGTAACCAGTTACATTCACGAGTCTAATCAATGGGCCGCCTGGTTGCGTCACCACTTTCCCGGCCAGTAGTAGTTTGCGAAATATACAACTTATGCAAGCTGGTGGTGATGGTGATACGTGAATTCATTGGTCAATAAACATAGATAGGTCTTAGTTCTGATAGCTTTAAACATACGTTTCTGTTTACTTTCTTGGGTTTGATATTTACGAGTAGAGCTCTTAACTAGAAGAACAGGTGTTAAATCTTTATATTTTTTAATTATTTCTTACTTTAATCTTTGTTAATGATTTTATGAAAAACCAGTAGAGCTGCTTAAACCAGTCGGTCTAACCTTGATTTAGTTACTGTAGTTTCCAAATATATATTTTTTTACTTCGATGTTTTGTTACAATTTTTTTACTTCCTTCTCCCATTTGGAATTATAATTTGTAAGTTGATAGACATTTGAGTGACATTTTCCTTCTGGGTGTAACACATGAGAGAAAAATACAAGAATATTTAAGAGCTGTGAATAAATATTTAATATGTTTAGATTATACCAGTTCATGGTTAATATTTCCATTATCACGCTTTGCAAGAGTGAAATATTTGAGATATTTGTAACAAAAAACACTTTTTCTTTTAAGAAAATATATTTATATTGATATATTAAGTAAGTAATGCATGAAATAGTGATATATATATAGGTATATTATAAACCACCAAAAGAATACTGGAATTACATAATTCATAGTGGTATATCGTTCCTCCTTCTGTTTGGCAACACCCTAATTGGCTTCGCTTTCAGTAGGTACAGGCCGAATATATTACCTAAGTCTAGGCTTTTAGGTGAAATCGATATCACGAAACTTGTGCAAAAACGCTCGTAATATTTTATTCATTTATCGTACTTAGTTACTTACAACAACTTGAATAAATGGCAATGTACAGGATATTTTAATGAAATAAATAATTACAGAATGATCAGGTACTCCAATATTATATTGTCATTAATCTTTTTTTTGTCATTTCCAAAAGTAATATAATATTAGTTAGTAGTAAAGAAACGAATTACATTCGTAGGTAAACCTATAAATATAATAAAACTGTAAGAGGGGGTAGTGGGAGGGAGCATTTTTTTTACATAAAAATGATGAAGGTCTGATGTGGAACTCAAGCAACCCAGCTTGAAAGATAACCTTAGGGAAAATTGTTTAGCTTTATGAGTGAATAGTTAAGCTATTATAAGTAACACAGGTACCAAAGGGAACTAGGAAAGAATGATTTATGTGGACGCTCTTTATTAAAAATTAGTACCTAAGCTTTTAAAATAATAACTTTGAAAGATTACATGGCATTGCTTAATGCTTACATAATTTTTCAGGTCTATTTTTTTGGAAACCATTTTTATTAAATGGGCAGCAGCATGACAAGAATGGAATCAATGAATAAGGAGTTAAATAAAATTTTGATAGTTGACTCTGTAGGAATATAAACAATAATCGTTGAAATTGCAAATAAATTTTATTCTAATTATTAACCTAATATTGCCGTTTAAAGAGCCTTCAAAATCAACTGAATTTATTGATAAATTCAAAGGTTAACAAAAGATAACAAAGTATAGATAATAAATGTACATAATAAATACATAATATAATATACATATCATAATGTATGTACATACATTTATGATAACACGTTTGTAGAAAATTATTTAGAGCATTGTTTATGCAAGATTATACTCGTGAGATTAAAACATTGTTAAAACATTTAATTACCAATCCATTTTATTATATTATTATATATACTATATGGAATGTGTATTAGATATCTATATTAATACAATAAACACCCCTGAAGCATACATAGTGATGGACAGAAACCGTAATATAACTAGCTAATGTGAACATAAATATATTTAGTGATGTGCATTTAGCAATACGGTTTTCAATATTTATAAATATAGTTAATAAAATCGATTTGCCAATCAGTTTGTTGTTCATCGTTCACGGCTAGTTAGCGATGTGGCGATAGGCGCGGCCTTGCGGGTGCACGTGTAGCTGACGTCACGCACGCACCGCGTTCAAGTTCAATGCTGCATATTAATTCCATACTTTACTATGATAAAAACACAATTTTACCAATGTTGCCTTACATAATACTTTATGTAAAAGTTAACTATTAAACTATTTTTCTTTAGTGCTAGCTAAAAAGCATGAATTTACACCGAAAAAAAATATTTATAAATTAGAACCGTTGTTGGTTCAACCATTTCCCATACATCATACATGTGAACGGTGGTTTGGAAAACAAGGTCTTGCGTCTTCCCGGCTCATTGACGAACACTTCCTCGAAACACGCGTGCGCAAGTGTCAACACGTTGCAATGTAAACCTTTCATTGTTCTTGTCTATTTTCAGATATTACTCGCTAGCCTTGGTGTGTGGTTATTTATATATCGTCTTTACAAAATATATCAAATATAATATATAATTTCGTTTACTATTTTGATATTGTGCAATGTACGTTGAATATAATATGTAAAATGAGCTTAGCTTTTTTAAATAAATGTATAACTTTTGGGAGTAGTCTTAAAATGATGAGGCTTTTATAAATATTTTTGTTTCGGACAGGAGCGAGATATTTGTTGTGAAATTTAAGATATCTAGGTCGTCAACGACTAAATACGTGCCTGATAACCGGCGACCGAAGTTTATCATATAATATTACATTATTACAATATGACTTATCCAATAAAAACGAAAAAGATATAAAATAGAGTTGTATAAGTGCTATCTTGTAATAACACTGCAAAAATGTCAAAGGTTGCAACAAAAAATTATCAATGTATTGTATGGAAATTGAAATTACATGGACTGAGGTGTCAATAATAAATTAGTTTTTATCTCCAAATATTCCATGACGTATTTATAACACCTGCCCACAAATGCTAATCTTATCCTCAAAATTTTCTTAGATTTTGATGGATAGTTTATACTTAACAGTGTAGATAGAAATAGAAAGCGAATACGATAAAAAGCGAATACTTTAAAATTTCAACATATTTTTATAAATAATATTATAAATATAATATTGTAAAGGTAATGGTTATAATTGTTATAAAATAGGTTTACTTATATTTAAGCTTGTATGTGATATGAAAACATGAAACTTAAATTTAGTTCGAGTGATAAAATTTGTGACGTTTGTTCAAGGCGTTTTTACAAATGCCAATTGTAGCTTATCTCGTCGTATCTTCATATCTTATTGGTGATAGCTGAACACTCAAGAACACAGGTGACGTCAAAATTTGAAAATTACTAATAATTACACAAATTTATAGCTATTATACTATTAATATAATTATTATTATAGTAATTTTCATATTTTTTAACGATATATCATCGCACTATACCTATTCTATATATCGTTCTTCTATACTATCGTTTAGAATTAAATTTAATAGGTAATATGTAGAGTATATTGTCATTCACACCTTACATACTTTTAGGAACTTTCTCCACTGATCCACTCCATTCTTTTATAATTTGATTAATTTTTTCATAAAAATAATATAATTTATTTTTATACAGATACAATATATCATTTCGGTATCTATTCTAAAGCTAAACATGTCTTCTTAAATAAATGCAAACAAAAAAGAACAAAATCCTTATTACTTTGCTATTTTTCCTTCTTTTACTACTTTTCTTACAATAACAATCTACGTATAAATAGTTTTATTTTGGAGACAGCTGCGATAAGTGACCCGTTACATCATTAGCACAATCAGTATCGCTCTCCTATCCGTGTTTGTTTTGGTAACAGTCATATGACTTCGATATTATTTACCGAAACAAGGAATATAAAAGAATATGAAGACAACAAATGAAATAATAAATTTATAATTTCTTCAACGTATTCAGTTTTAAATACTGGTTTATTATAGCTTTTCCTTTGAAGCGTACGGTAATTTCGAATGTATAGAATGACAATGATGGAATCGAATAAGGAGTAGGGGTTTGAGCTCCTTAGCATACAATCGATGGTAAATCCTGCAGGTGGCTTAGTCACGCGGCCGTTCAGATCAACACTTAATATTCTACGTAAGGCAGATACGCTTACGCATGTAACCACCTCTAATAGAATCACAATAGAGAAACAATAACTGTTCACACGAGGTCAGCATTCATGTGTTTGCAAATACTAATACTACAAAATAGGGCATGCAATGCTGTTTGTGAAAACTATAAAGTTTTAGTGCCTAATACATTAATTAATATATGGTTTATAGTGGCTAAGTGTTGCCATTAAATATGTATGTTTTTGAACTAGAAATTTTCCTTTCATATTTTAATAGTTTAATAGTATTAGTACCTACTTATATTACATTACGTAGGTTTAAATATTCCACTGCATTCTTGCAACTTTCTGAATTAAAATAACATAAATGGCAACATTCAACAAGAAATACATTTTACGGTACAAAAATGTGAAAATTTCATTCAAATATGCTTATCCCGTTTATTTTAGGTATGTATTGGTATTTACATTAATATATGTATATTTAATTTATTGGACACCAACATAATTTTGTAAGAACATCCAGAGGGATAAATAATGGCGGCCACGTCACCGTCAGCTATCTTTGTAAAGGTTATATTGATATAATTTTAGATAAAATTTCCACGTACCAGTAGGCAGTAAATAACGAGTTAATACATGCAAGCTATTTTTGGTGGCTCGTACCTTCATAATTCCACTTAGGGCGCTGGAGTTATAAGCCTGCGAAGCGAGTATAATTGTTACGGTTCATTTGTTTTATTTTAATAGACCAGAGGATCAATGGAGAATTATTAGCAATACATTGATGTATTTTTGTCCCAATATAATAGTTTTATGATAGATATTTTTAAATAGGCTTGACTTGACTGTTAGTGAGTAGCATTTACGTGAAATATTAATGATAAATAATATCTAATTATCGGGATCGAACCCACTACCGTTGGGGTGTGCCTCTGCCCCACGATTGCCTCTATATATAGTCATATCTGCATTCCGTAAATAGAGAATGCATCAGTCTGTGACCCAATTGGTGAACCAAAATACTAACTGGCTTAATGGAACTGCTGATATTAAAAACCCGACCCGATTTCTATGTAAAAGCACAGGCACTAGGCAGTCTAAACACATGTATACATACATATCTAATATAAAGGAGCTCGGGAATATCGAACTTTTACATTTGAGTGTTGGTATATGTAGGTGTCTAATGATCGCCGGCATTTTTTTTTTTAACGAGACAAACAACTTTGTTTTTTTTGTATTTACTTTGTTTTCGTAAGAATATATTATTAGAAAATTGCTATTACAACGTGAATCAGTTATAGATATTTTAAATGGATGATATTCAGATACGGATATGGAAATTCCTCATAAATATGTTACAGTCTCACAATAACGTTTTTTAAAATTCATTAAATGAATATTTTTTGTACAGTAATGAGTTATGTGAATGACTATATAAATTTCTAGGCTTGTTTTATCGCTTGTGCCTAGCAACAAATCATTTTGTGTCACTAATAACGATTTTGCATAATTAAATACATATGGGTTTTAGAAGTTGTATACTACATATACTGTATATACCTGGGAACCTGGAAACCCGGTGTTAATCTCCGTCTCTATTAAGATACTTAAGTTCCCCACTTTCCACATAATTAAGACATTGTGCGTTAGGTGGCGGTACTCATCGCCAAACTTTGCTACGTTACTTGAACGAGGAAATTAATATTTTGAATATTTTATTCTCGCAAGTGGGAATCGTATGCACTACCAACACGTTCACAGTCACTCGCTTGTGCCATTATGCATTACGTTAGATTATAGGGTGATACAAAATTGTCTATAATAATAATTTTAATTTCTCTTCGGAACCAATCAACGCTAAATTTCTAACCAAAAGAAGTTCCAGGCAGAAAGTAGCAAATAACAAGTATAGCTCTTAATATTCTGGTATTATTTGCACGAGCATCTGTTTTTTGTTTAAGTTAATTTATATTTGTTTTTTCTTTTTATGTTTTAGTTAATTAATATCAATTATATAAATAAATAAGACAATTCCTACGTACATTGACCGGTTAGCAAATCGTACAAAGCTGCAGCGTCATTACTAACTAATGCGGTTGCAATTAACTAGATTCGACATCAAATTACCTAATAACCTAACACAGGTGAATGAACTCCCT
>HE668677.1:15101-31116 GCA_000313835.2 Heliconius melpomene melpomene
AATGTTGCACGTAAATAACTTACCTATAATTTATTAAATTTTAAACCACTTCTATTGAACTAAAATATGACTTAGCTATTTAATTATAATACAATTTTAGTAATTTTCCTATACAATTGCGGTACTTGTACAAACACCTTATTCTTAGTGTATATAAGAAGAAATAATAATCATTATTAAAAACATATACCTACGTAGTAGTACCTCTATAAAATATAAATATTTGGCTCGCGTCGAGACTATACTTTTAATTTACTAGCGTTCCATCTAAAACATGTTACAACATGTTTATAGTGTCTCGAAAAGTTCGTGCCACATACATACAAATAGTATAGATAGGAATACATAAATAGCTTGGCTTAGGCCATTCATAGCCAGTTTTTCCACGCGGGCGGCGAACTCGCGGCCTTGCGCCTACGCTGCCACAGGCGAGACGTTGCGCCGGATGTAGAGCTGACAAAATTAGAACGATTCTAAATTATTTTTCTAAACAATATAGTAAAAATTATATTTTTCTTTGAGTTTGTTTAATGTGGAAATTAATTAATCAATTTAATCGTACATAGATTAAAATATTTAGAGGCGGCAAGCAATATTTACATGTAATACAATGAAGATGGGACTTTACGAATATAGATTTGGTGTCGAATCTACGTTATGCAATCTATATTGTACTGTAAGTTGGAACGTGTGTTCTATATTTTTCAAGATTTTCTAAAACGATTACCTGTTTAAATGTTCATTATTATAGCTTTAGAAAACGTATAAAACTTTGAACGTAGCGTGATTTGAACCTGCGTTCTAAATGTGAAAGTATGGCTTAGTGGTCAGGTGAACGGTCTCCAAAAGGTGCAGATTCAAATTCCACTTCGTTTAAATACGTAAAAACGTTCTCTATTATGTTTATTCAAATAAAAAATTTATAAATACAATTAAATTTGCTCTAAGATCGGATCACAAAAGCTTATGAGATATTATCGAACGGTTTTTAATAACCCTGCGAAATGGATTACTGAAATAGACTCGGAGGTTATACAGTGGGGCGGAACGAACGTGTGGTTAAAACTAGCTAATTGGCTTGAATTTTTAACAAGTTAGTCACGAGCGACGTCTTTGTGACTCAGTTAGTTCTATTTCTCGAACGAAAGATCACGAGATATTTCCTTGTTGTGGCCTTAAAATTTTATTGTTTATGTAACTTCATAAATATATACTTACTTTGCATTATTCATATTTTACACTTATATTTATATCTACTTGCATTCTTAGATGTATATTATGTATCTATATATATAAAATCGAAAGGTCACTCACTCATCACGAAATCTCAGAAACTACATGTGCTAGGAATCTGAAATTTTGCATAGGAGTTACTTATAGAATTTAGGTGCTCGCTAAGACGGGAATTTGTAATATTCGACTTCTAAGGGGTTGTTTTTGGTGTTGAAACTTTGTATGAAACTTCGTTACTACAAATGCTAGGAGCCTCAAATTTTGCATGGACGTCACTTATAGGACGTAGGTACTCATGGAGACAGAAATTAATAATAAAGTAGTTCACGCAGGCGAAGCCGCGGGCGGGCCGCTAGTATATAATAAAGGCAGATAAAATAAATAAGTATTAAGACATTCCGTGCCCCACTTTCTGCCGAATTCTGAAGGGATTGCGTGTTGAGTGGCAGAACTCAACGCCGCGCTTTGATAAGGCAGATCTTTTTAAATTAATACATGTATTAAAAACTTTTATAATAAAGCATCTACTATTATTTATTCAAACAGTTCTTTTGAAAGCAAATATGTGAGAAAATAAATATGTAGTTAAGAAATATATAGTAAAAGATATAAGCAAAACTGAAATTCATAACTCGTGTTTATATGAAACCGATAATAATCGGATAAAAAATCTAACCTTGACTTGTCAAAAAATTCCACTCGTTTGGAGTAAATTTTGGAACTAAATATATATTAAATCATGCATTTATCTTTGAAATATAATAATTATCAAGTTATTTTTAACTATACTACGTACGCTCGTTTGATAAAATAATAAAAGAAATATTGTCACGTCATCCTATATTTTTAAAAAGCCAAATACAAATTGATTGATTAGTACTTGACATGCTCTACTTCAAGATTATTGACTATTGTTATCGACAATTATTTTCTAAAAATATCTTTCGCGTGGCAATGACGACAAATATTTTTTTCTGTTAAGCACAAGGTCACTCCTCTTCGTAGCAACTACACAGAATTGATTATTTGTATTTTTTTTAAGAAAAAAAATATACATACATCATGTATTTTATTAAAGCAGCCAATATTTAAATCATACTTGTAATATAATAGCAAAATTAAATCTAGCAGTAAAGACAGCTATTAATGTTAATTACGTATATATAGTTCTTACATTGGCTGTTATTTTCTTATTGTCAGTGAGAAATTGCAAAAAACTAGTGACTAATGTGAGATTAATATTATTCATAAGCCAGTTTAGAGAAGATTTAAGATTTTTTTACTCATGGGAACGTTTTTAATGAGATTTACAATATGTAAAAGATTCTTAGATGAAAGAATGGTTTTTGTGATTATTAAACTGTAAACGCTACTGGTTGTGGGTTCGATCTCCACTCGAGAAAATGAGAATATTTTAATTTCTTCGCTCTGGTGTAGAGGCAAAGCGCGGAGTTCCGCTCAACAAGCAATGCCTCGAAAAAATCGGCGGAATATGGGGATCGGAGTGTCTTTACACTACCTATATTG
This sequence comes from Heliconius melpomene melpomene, assembly GCA_000313835.2. Lineage (NCBI taxonomy): Eukaryota > Metazoa > Arthropoda > Insecta > Lepidoptera > Nymphalidae > Heliconius > Heliconius melpomene. The sequence goes on from HE668677.1 coordinate 17,862, forward strand.
CTGTGTGCCGGATACAGCATGAAGCTTTTTTAATCATTCTACTTCAATCATGCTAAACAGGAGTCGGTATATAAATTTAATTGAATATATATATATATATATATATATATATATTCATAAACTTGATTCTATGTCATATATTATATGTACTAATATTAAGGTATGTACATATTATATGTACACATGTATATATATCCTTTGCGTAGGAAATGCAAGCTAACATGTAGTGTTTGCGCAGGTGCGCAGTGTATTCTTTATTCTTTAAATTATCGCCCCGGGCACTGACGAGACGCGCATAGGAATGCTGACGATCAGCAGTTCTAACAAATTTTAAAGAAAACAATCACAACACGAAGCACATGTTCACAATGCTTGCACAAAGCACAATCACTGCACATGTTTTTGCCTATTTAATATACATAAATTGACATAGTCATAGTTTGGCAATGTGCGAGCACTTTTGTGTTTTAGTTTATGATATATTTATCACATAATAACCGACTACAACAAAAGGCGTTTGTTATTTCACGTCACGTACTCATTCTCGAATACTAAGTTATGTTATGCACACGAATTAAATCTATTTATAATGTTGACGTCGTCCGTTCCACATTCTTATCTCATCACCAAACGCGGCTCACGCAAGGATCTCACGCAGATGTAGTTTTATACAAAGAAAACAATTTACCATGGATTAATATTGTTTGGACTGCAGCTTTCTTCTTAATCTGCATGTGATTGTATACGTAAAACAAATAGATTGGTCATGATAGGCGTATTATAGTAAACTATGTATATTTTTTATATTAATGATGCAAGAAGTAGAAATAAATAAATATATTATATTTCCAGCTCGTCCAATGATCTCGGCGAGCCTCCCCGGCGAGGCGCTGGTCCAGCTGAGGCAGCTGCAGCTGAGCCACCTCTACCCCCCTCCCAGCATGACGCCCGAGTTCCTGGCGCCGCCGCCGCGGCCCTATCCGCGGTACGCACCGCGCCGCCCGCGCGACCCCATGCAGGCGCCGCCCGCGCCCGCGCCTTTCGCGCCCGTGCCCGCCGCATACGCGCCCTTCCTGCAGCACCCGTCGTCCTACGCGCCCTACCTGTACAGGCCACGCGCGCCGCCGCCGCCCGCCTACCACCCGCTACGCGCGCGGCCCTCGTCCGGTTTCGTGCCGCCCGCGCCGGCGCCCCACGAGCCGCACGAGCCGCCCGCGTCCGCACCGCAGCCGCCGCCACAAGCGCCAACTAGGGAGGTATGTATGTTTGTATGATGAAGTAAATATTATATAAATACAGTATTAATGAATAATTCACCTACTTATTACCTTTAATATTCTTATACAATATCATCTCATATAGAACTTGATAATTTCAGGAACCTCCGACGTCCCCCGAGCGCGGCGCGCCCGCGCCCCACTTCTGCCGAGGCGCCCTCATACGCCTCGAAGACGGTACACTCCGACGCGTGGAGGAAATGCGCACTGAGGACTTCGTGATGAGCTCCGAGCGCACCGGCGACCTCGCGCTCACGCAGTGCACGCTGCTGCGCCTCGACGAGCGAGGGGACCGCCTTTCGCTCACGCTTGCATATGATAGAAACCGCTCACAGGTAAACAACACATTAATTATCTAACATATCGTACTGTCCAATTGTACCCAATAAAGTAATAATAATTACTAAACAATCCCTTTAGTATTTTCTTGAACATTTACATTGGCGGTGCTGAATGCTCTACTGGCAGTAGAGCACTTCTAAAACTATCGATTAATTGAATAGAATAATTTAAAATTGATACACGATAAAAATTCAAGGAAATCAATTACTTATGCTAAACATGACTTCACCTGAAATAAGTACACAAAATGCTTAAATATAATGTTTGTAAAATAATATTTCCAGGTGGAGCTGGAATCGACAGTAGACCATCCGTTTTTCGTGTACGGCCGAGGTTGGGCGTCGTGTAAGCCGGAGCGTACCCTGTTGCGGTACGGACTACGAGTACAAAGACTGCAAGTGGGGGACCTCTGTGTGTCGCTAGTCGCGCGCAAGCACTCCGCGCCCGCCTCCGCGCTGGGGACCGCTCTCGCGACGGCGCCGCCTCAGACGCATCCCGAGAACCTTAGCGTGAAAGAGGACGCCCGTAAGAGGCGCTGGTCAGCCTCGGATGTTATAGAGGATGGTCCCCCCGTCAAAAAACGTTGAAGGAACCAGCCGTTCGCCGTCGCTACGAGAATATAAGATGTTCAGTTTGTTAACCAACACATTGTAGGGTCTTGACGAGTTTAACCTTCAAATAAATCCGATAGTGTGGCTCGCGAGTGGTATCGCTAAAGTTTGTGCCACGAATTTTCACCAAAGTAACTTTATCCCCCAGTGAAACTAAGTCATATACCTATTTGAAATGTTATCGGTGATGTGAAATTTCTACAGCGATCGGCAATACACAATCGTACGCTTAATATTCTATTCGGAAACTAGGTGCTTTTTTCTGTCGGGTGCTTCTATATGCGTTTGTGTACAATATTGTAAATATGTAACTTAGGTCAGACATACTTACACTACGATTAATGTAACTCTCAAAACTTGTTACGGATTTCTCCTAACGTAACTGGAAATATCCTGAACATGAACCCTCAATTGTTATACTTTTTCATCTTTATATGTACTTTTAATGTGTTTGTTAATCATACCTCTACAACGAAGATATAAATTATTTCAGACTATTGCCAGTTACTATGTAAGCACTTGTAATCGCTAAGATTAACTACAAAGCTATACAATATTTAAAAAGCTCTCGACTCTGCTCAATAGGTGCTAATCGTTCTGCTACAAGACACCTACGTCCTACATTTTATAGTAGTGTGGTGATCTTTTTAGTTTCTCATAATGTTTATAAAACAACTTTTAGAACCAAAGTCAAAAAAATATATTTTAAAAAAGTAAAATAGCTAAACACTATATTAACAGTCTCCAGCCATTTTTTAGTTCTTCTTGAAAAAATCCAATAACATGAGCACAAAAGCACGTTGACTGCCACATATTTTTATGTAGGTTAGAAATTGTGATAACTGATAACTAATGAGATTGTTACATCAACGACTGCGTAGAGAACGAGGCGCAGTGAACGATCGGTGATTTAAAGGGCAATGTGCTTCTTGACTGATTCTAATTTCGTCTGTTTTCATAATTATAAATCGACAAGAATTTTATGAAATTTTGAAGGTACGCGCGGACAGAGCGCGTATTTATTAATGCTCTCAAGTCTAAGATCGATCTTAAGTTGTCGTTTTCATTCATAGCTACGTTATTTATGAATAAAAACGGCATCTCAAGATCTCAGACTTGAGAGCGGCTTATAAATACATAATATAAATATTGAATATGCTCCATATTATGACATAATATAAGTACATGGCATAATGTGAAGCATTTTGAGTATTATGCAGGCGAGTTTGACTCGTGCCTGTCTTTATAACACTCGTAAACTTCTTGTCGGGCTATATATAGTTTCAAGCAGTCATGAGTTGCGTTGTTCCCATGGTTGTGACTGCAGACATATCCATATGAATCGTTGCCCGTTTCCTCTCGCTAGAGATAAAGCGAACCTTCGTTTTTGTATTTAAAAATTAAATTTTAACCTAACCTAACTTAAATTAGTTATTAGAAATTTCGGCGACTGTACATTCTCTGCTGGACTAAATCTTTTGACAAATAATTTAATGTTTAAATAAAGTTATTGATAACAATCATATAATGTATAAAGAAATAATATTTCTAATGGTCATGGTTTTTAGACGCCATCTCTATTGATTTTAACGTCCATGTGTGATACACAGAACTTTTCTATGAGAAGATTGTATACATAATAAACACACTGTCTGTGATATTTTGTAGTTATTGGTCAAAATAGGTATGAAGTATTGCTTGATTAAAAACATATATGTCTTAGAATAATAAGTGCGTTGTCGGTAAGAAATGTATAGTTATTATATACCTACTCGGAAATCCTACGCAGATGAAATGAAACTTAAACAAAACAAGTATGTAGAATCTGTGATTAATATACATATACAGTTACTTAACGTAACGACAGAAGCATGGCCATATCATTAACAAATTGTTTTTATATATACCTAGTGAACTTAGTAAACTTTTATTATTAGTTTCACTGATTACGTTTATATTGAGCGACATAAGAGAATTCACTTCTACCTACTTTAAAATATATTACAGAATTAATAGAAAAAAATGTCTGGTTATCATAATTATTGTTTTGCACATGCCATTCACCAATAGATAGTTTAACTGAGGACGAGGACGTCGCAGTTCGTCGGTCACTTGCGGTCGATACTTCCTCTTAAATGATCGTTAACGCCAGTATACAAATAATTAAGCAATGAAAGTCAGATATTGTCAAAGTTTCATCGTACCACAAACTGCTATGCGCTTGTTACTTGTATGTTAAATATATTAACCGACCTTGTAGAGTATAAAGTGCGTCGTCGGCGACGAACGGTGTTGTAAAAAAAATGTAATAATTTGTTGTGTAATGTAATTCTAGGTTATATCGTCTTTATTATTATTTGTAATTGTAATGAAAGATCTCATTTTATTAATCGGTATTTTCTAACAAGGCGCTTTCATTAGATCATGACTAAGCCTACCTCACAAACTTTAAGACTCGGTGGAGGCGGTGACGTCACTCGCAAGTCTAAGCAAGATCTCAATTTGATGAAAATAAACTTTTAAAAAGACTGGGACGCTTTACTGAATGTTGTGGGATAATAGTTTCTTCGAGGATATTACTTAAATTATGAAGATAGGAGCATTTATTTAGTAAAGGGCGCGCGACGCCTTGGTTTCGACAGGATGGACAATCGTTTAGTACAAAATTTGTTACAAAAAGTATTATTTCCCAAAATCCAAATTCAAAAGTATTAATTTTCTAACGACGGGTGCTAAGGAGATGAAAGTTGTCGGAGCACAATCGCGAATGGTACAAAACTTTGTTTGTGAAGTTATTATCTTTGCGAATAGTAATTGGCACAATCGATGTTCTTCCGCGCCTTTAATATGCTAACTGCTAAGTGCGTCAATTATTATTTTTAGAACTAAATTTGTGTGATTCCCTGCGGTTAAAGTTGCGTGGGTACCCATTATTTAAGTCATTCCTTTGCACTTATTTATGGATGATAGTGATTTTGTTACTTTCTATTAGATACATATTTATAAAATTGGATCCAAATTATATCAAACATACCGCTTAATAAACAGTAACATATATACATTTTATTGCAGTTTCTAATTACTCTTTACTTTTTATAATTGATTAACTGTAGAATAATATGACATAATACATAATGCTTAGCGTTTATGGGCTCCATAAGCATCCCTGTCTTGATTTCTAAACCGAAATTTCGTTACTTCAAAACATTTACTTAATAAATTTTAATATTGATTAAGTAAATCCGCTCTGTTATATTTACAGTAGTAAAACTTTATCAACGTTTAATGCAGGTCCATATTACGCTATCATTTACCGATCTTTTATATCTCAAAATTATTTGAGTGTTAAGGGTGCGTGATGTGTCTGTGTACGATAATTAGGATTTTAAATTAGTTTCATCATTAAATGTTAAATATTTAATATAAACATTTTAAAGTTGCCAATAATGAACACGGCCAGTAATGGTTACATAATTTTAAACTAGCAACACTGACACAAATGATTGTGCCATCCTTTACAGTGTTATCGATATTAGATTATCGTTGTTTTTGGTAAGATTCCGACCAAAGAGGTGAAGCCTCAATATATAATATTTGATATTATTCCATCTTACCATAAATAATTTTGTGATAACATATTGAAAACAGATTATATATATAAAATAAAATTAAAATGTTTAATCGAGATAATGACCAATTCTAACTGTTTTCAATATGTAATGTGTCATTTAAATAATAGATAAATAAATATAAATTGTTATATAATTATATGACAGATATGGCAAATATTATATATATGATGTATATTTTATTGTATAGCGAAATGAATACTATTGCAAATTAATGTAAATGAAAAATGTTATGAGATATGTTAAAACTAAGTTAACTGTTTGTAAAAAGAAAGAGAGAATATGTATAATTGAATATTTGCTACAAGTTGGTTTTATTTCACCTTTCGTTATGACCTACTGAGTGTTGAAATTAGTAATTATAATAACAGCAGGCAGAGGGAATATAGTGTAAAGACACTCCCGTCTTCATTTTATTTCTTGAGCGGAATTCAACGCCTCACTTTGTCGTCTTATAAAAGCGAGGAAATGGAAATCATTTCAGAGTGGGGTTTAACTGACAACCGCCGCGTTTACAATCAGATTTCTGAGATGTAACATTGTAACTAATTTCTACCTGCCTGGTAGGCGGTCGAGCCGGCGGCCGGCCGTACTAGGCGGGTGTGATTCCCGCTACGTACAACTTTGTATATGTTATCTAAATAAGTATAATTCAAAGAATTTTATAAGAGTAACTAGAATTGAGTTAAAAAAATATAATTTATAGTATTATTTATTAATACAACAAATCACAACATAAAATATTAGGCGTAATAATAATTTTCAATCAAATGAAACTAAATATCAGATTTGAGATCCAAAACAACTTTTTCTCCTGGTTTGAAGGCGGGCATACCAAGATATGGACATGTGGCGCATCGAAAAGCGTCACCTAGATAACACTGAAAAAGATACAATAAAATATATAATAATAAAAATAAAATATTATTAATAATTTCATTTTAATAAAAAGGCTGCCAAAGGAATTGAAAATAAAAATTAATAAGCTTTTTAAATAATGATTTTAATAACTTAGTTCATAAAATCATGTTATGTGTCCAGAGAAGTTTTAAAGTCAATGAAAAAAGAATCATAAAAATTTAACTATTCAGTACCCTTGTCATGTATAGAAATTAATATGATGCTATTATTTACTATTTATTTTAATATATAATCAGCGTCAGGCATATAACAGGGTAATATTCAAATGTTTTTATTTTGCCTAATAATTACCACATATTATGGTATAATTGAGGTCATTGTGCCTCAGTGGCACAAGCATTTGACGCTACAGTTGTGGGTTCGATTCCCACTCAGGGGATTGAATTATTTAATACTTTCACTTATTCACTCCTGTAACATGGCAAAAAGAACGACATTGAATTCTGTGACTCACAGGGAACAATGTTTCAACATTAGATTCCCTCAGGGCACCACGGGCGAATCCAGAGATATTTTATAGGGGTGGATTTGAACTAACCTTTATGTGTAAAGATCTTTTTTAAATTTTTCTTCCTTAAGTTTTTGTTACTAAATATTCTGGTCTGGATAGGAACCGACAATTTCTATGCCCATGGCCCTACTACATAACATATATAATATAAGACTAAAATAAAATGTACATACACTTCCACACGATGATTTAGGAGTCTCTTTTGTTTCACCTCGTAGCTCCTCTGCTAAACCACATGAACAGTCAGCACAAGCTTTTCTCTTTCCAGTTGTTGCACAAACTGAAACGACATATTAGTTTATAATGCGATAGTTTTAAATGCAATTTAATAATAAATAAATGGGGAACAAAGTATTTTAGCACTAGGTTCCATCAGCTTATGCTGCTGTGTGCGAAATACAACTGATTTGGAAATAATTATTAGTAATACTAATTATTAGGCATTATTGTAAAACTAACATTCAAAATGTTGGTTTTACACTAAGGTGCATGAGAAAGTTACAATACTATTGTAAACGTGACCTTATTATGTACTTGGAACACAATACCTCAACTAGCTACTGAGCTCACTTTGGAACACAAAACCTCAACAAATGTTATCAAGATAAAAATATGTAAATGATAAATATATATTATTTTGAAAGTAGTATATAGAACAAAGATAAATACTATTGCTTGTATTTAAAACAAGCAATACAATTTTATTAAATAGAGGCATTTGTTATGTTTTACAGCCTTTTTAAAACAGTTATTTAGCAGGTCATTTAAGATTAAAAAATAAACAAAACCCATATAACTCTAGGTAATATTACCTCTCAGTGATTGCTGATCAGGTTTTTTAAGGTCATCTTCATCAAGAAGCATATCAGAGTCAATTATTTCATCATCATTTTTTCCTGACCAGGCTTCTTCAACTGTGTCATCTAATTTCCACACACTCTGCTTGTTGTTTAGCCTAAGTGAAGTTTTAGATCCAACCTGTAATTATCATATTGTAAAATAATGTAATACTTATAATGAATTTTGATTATAATTAATACAAAAATTTATATTAAATATTTAAAAACAATTCTTTGTTACCTCAAAATTTGGTTTCTCTGCTATATATTGATTGTTTAATTTAACAATATTTATAAAACCATTTAATTTAAGAGAAGAATTTAGGTCATTTACATCATTCATTAAAAGCTTTCCACTGGGTTTTAAAAGTTTAATTATTAAAGCTAATAATTTATCATTATGAACGACATTATGTGGAGGTAACCAATTGCTCAGTATTATATCGAATGACGATAAAGATCTGGAATCTGTAACAAGTAAAAAATGAAATAATATGTTGGAAACATGTGTTAATTTATAATAAATATGTACATTTATATCACCTTCCGCGATCATATTAGAGTTTTCCAGAACTACTGAAGTGTTTGCTATACTTTGAATTTGATTCACCAAATTGCTTAATTCTGTTGGTTCGTTATTGTGCCATATTATAAGCACGGTAGCTCCGCTTTTGATATAATCCATATTAAATATTATTATTTACCGTTCAAGGTTAAAATTACACTTAATTCTTAAAATTTTAGTAATTCGCACGAATTGTGATGACTTAAATATGTGATGTTTTCGCCGTTCGCACTGTGATTTGCGCTCACTGCTGCTCTGCTATATATTTGATTATTTGACAAATGACGACTGACGTTTTCAGTTTTCAGTTTTAACTAAAAATCGATGCATCGAATGCATTCGAATACGTTCGATTTTAACCTCTCCAAACATAGATTGCTTTAATAAATATTATGATTTTTATAATCACGAAGAATATTTTTTGCATTTCGTATCATTATTTTTTTGTAAAAACGTAATATGTGTTGTTACTTATGATAATAAGGTACTATTACGGTTTCGATTTCGGTTTCGGCCAGTTTCGGCCAAAAATCGTAGGTTCGGGCATAGTTTCGGTTTCGGCCAAAATATAGTCGAACCTTGACAGAAGATAGAAAGAATCAAGCGACTCGATAGTCAAGCAGCCAAATTATGCAAACTTCCCTACTGTCATTGTCAGTGTCACCGAAATTATATTCAAATATTTAATTTTCCATCTGCCTTTTTTTGTATTTGTTATGATTACTGTGATGATTAATTTTCTTATAATTATATTGAAAAGTAGATTTATAGATTGCGATCCACTTAAAAGTCGTAAATTAAAACCAAAAATACACTAATTTGTCGAAAAAAGGAGAAATACGTGTTTTAATCAATATTTTGCTCAACTTTGGGGCAAATTAGTAAACAATTAAATACTACATAAAAATCGTATTTAAAAATATAATACTTAAAAATGTTAGTAGAGGCATTTATGGCTGGTATTTGGTCAGCATTAGGAAGTACTCTAGGCAAATTATCCGGTTCTTCTGTATATGTCGTAAGTTAAAGAATTCGCAATTACACAAAATGAATTCTTTATCATTCTGTATTTTGTGACCTTATGTAACAAACTCTATTATCAGGGCGACAGCTACTTCTTGTGGAGTTTTTACTTAATACTCATGCTTATAGTAAATACATGGGGCTGCAGGTGCTATTTGCGTTCCCTAGACGCGTCTTCAAATTCTGTATCTCCAACTGTTATATCATCTTCATCTAGTTTTGTATTATCGGTATGTAGACTTTAATTAATTAATGGTATTTGAAAAGTTTTTAAATATTTTTTAACTGTTCACTGTATTTCACATAGTAAGATATGGGGAGTGAACCTAATATTAAAACACTCTTTTCCCCACTTTCCACCAAATGTTTTAGCCATTGCCCATTGAGTGGTAGAAGCTTTGTGTTAGTAGAGTCAGTAAATGAAAATAACTCAATCCAATGAGTAGGAAACAAACTTAAAACCGTACCACTTACAAGTCAGATGCTGTGTTGCTGCTTCCATTGCCTCGAATCATAATAAGTATGTTTCTTTATTTTAATTGCAGGGATTACTGGGAGTACTTATATTTGAAGAAAATCCCTCTATGCAGTGGTGGATTGGCACAGGACTGATAATTCAGGGACTGGCCTTACTATCAGGACGTAAATAATTTTCCAACTCCTTTTTGTTTATTTAACATAAGCATATAATCTTATATACAAGATGGAGGAGTCTTTATTATTTTAACCAATTACTATAGACATGTTGCCCTCTTCAACTTTTTAAAATTAATATGGGCATACATTTATTTTGCTGTTTAAAGTAGGCTTAGATCTAGATTTAATTATCTCTAGGTATTTAAATCCTATGAGGGCTGACATATTTCAGTTGCATCTTTTCTACATAACTAAATTAATGTAATTTTAGTAAGTAATACAATTATACTGTTTTACAACATTTATATATACATAATATTTTATTCATTAATTTAAGGTTGTCTTATAACACTTTTAGGAATGTTTATGAAAAGGTATTAAGAATACAAAGTTATTTTATTTTTAATTTATTTTGTGGTGTATTTTTTAAGTAGGTAGATTTAAGTATTTAACATACCTTGCTGTATTTATTATTAATTAGATTTAACATGCATCTAATTTTAGGATACACATATATAAAATTGTATTCTTGAACAAAGTTCATTTTTTAATTTTAATAAACAATATGACTATAGAGATATGAGAGTTTTATTTTAATTTAAAGTTTTATAATAATTTAATTCTTTTTTTATGAATACTTGAGTATAATATACATTTTTTTTACTTTAAAATCTCTGAAGATGTTGGTATTTTGTTACCAAGATTGTATAAAATCTTATACTTAAGAAACTTAAACGTGTGCAACACTAGTAGAATAAGTTCTACTGGAACTGTAAGCAGCTACATAAGAAACAAAAATACTTAACTGGGTAAATGTCATAATTTTAAAATAAACTAGTTCTTGGAATTTATCATTAACTGACCAGGAATATGTTTTGAGTTATTTAGTGCACAGTCGAATTTAACCCCTTTCGAAAGTGGTACTAGTAAATTTAGTTGGGTAAATACATGAGTTGGATCAGTACAGGAAAATGTCAATGCACGTTGTGTTAATAAATAATTTATAGATACGTAGCTAGATAAATAGAGTGGCAAGTTTTATATAGACAACTAGTAAATTAATTAATATCTGAATAAATTAATTTCATATCGTATAAAACTATGCAATCTCGTCAACAAATCGTAGATAGTTCTAAAGTATCTTAGAATTCAACTAAGCTCATAGGGATATTATCATTTAATTATGCTTTATTCTAATAATAAAAGCCTTATTTATTATTTATATATTTTAGGACGCCAGACTTAGCGCATAAGCACAAATGTGTGATTGTAAACGCGACTGTTTTTGGGTTCGATGCCCACTCGAGGAAATGAAATATTTATTTAAAACATAATTAAATTCTTCGCTCTGGTGTGGAGGCAAAGATCTGCCGAAAATGGGGAACAGAGTCTCTTAACAATAGGTTCCCACTAGGTGCCTACCGTGCTGTTAGCGGGATACAGCATGAAGGAGATTTTTCATATTTAACAGCAAGTAATGCATATATAAATGAATATCATACACGATAAAATATAACCGATCACTGCAGTGGGACGATTTCAATTAGGTAAATGTATGAAAGTCTATCAATAAATGAATCAATGTGAACTAGTCGGCTGAAACAACACCGCACTTTTAGAGGTATTTGTATATAAAAGGTAAATAAAAAACATCCCTTACTGCGGCGGACATTGAAGCGAAATGTAAAAATAAATGTTAGTTTGGCTTTTATATTAATCACTGTTATTGGTGTGGTATTTTTAGAGAAATGTTTGATGATTCTCCTTTGATATTTATCAGGTACTAGTGTTATAGGTTTTTTATTTTATTTATTAGTGTTATAGGTAAAAGTTTTCTATTCCAAGATTTACGAAGTTGTCTTCGTCTTGGTATAATGGGTACTCATTTGTCTTGTATTGTTTATTATAAAAAAAATCGTATAGGTAAATCATATAATGAAATTGTGTTTGTATATATATACCCGTTGTTAAATAAAGAGAACACAGTTATAAATGACTTCGTTCCATGTATTCTAGCTTGTGAGATTAGTAAATATCTCGCTTCTTAATGCGTAGCAGAGCATGCAAAGGGAACCTAGTATTAAGACAATTTTGGACATATTAAATATATTATTTTTCGTGTTAATTGGCTGAGCACAGAATCTAACACCTCGTTTTCTTTACCACAGTCGGAAAATGAAAATAATTTAAATATAAATCATTTTTCCCGGGTGGGGAACGAGCTCACAACCATCGCGGTTACACTTGACAGACAGACGTTGTCACACTGCGTCGCGACGGGATCTATATAAAAGTAAACCAACGAAAACTTACTTAATAAATATAATTGCTCCTACAATTAGGTATAATTTAAAACTATTGGATTTAATCTGATTTTGACTGCACTGGGGTAGAGCGGAACTAGTTAAACGTTTTTTTTACTTAATTGAAGAACTCCCCAACGACTAGTTTTCAACGACAAATTGCTAGTATTACATACTAATAGAAGCTTTTATACAGGTAACTATAATCTATCTATACTATCTATACTAATATAATAAAGCGGAAGAGTTTGTTTGTTTGTTTGTTTGTTTGTTAGTTTGTTTGTTTGAACGCTAAGATCTCTGGATCTACTGGTCCGATTTTACATTGTTTTTGTTTTGTATGAAAGCTGCATTCTCAGAATGCTATAGGCTATATAACATTACATTACACATATGTACTAATAAATTAAAAGACTTTCTAATTTGACATGCAATTTATTCTGCCATGTTAATTACAACCATCGTTGCTACGCGACCGCGTTCGTTACCGCGTCATTTTGATATTCATCCTTATGAAAATAAATATAATAGTCACTTTTAGCATTTCATCTAGATTGAAATTATATTTCTATAGAAATTATATTCTTATATTTCAAGC
>HE668688.1:0-29590 GCA_000313835.2 Heliconius melpomene melpomene
ACTAAGGTTGTACAGAACTCCGTCAATAGCGTATTTAGAGTTTGATTGCAGCTTCATGCTTTCACAGATTTATTAGTAAGAGGCCACTTCTAAATCAAATTTAATTATTTTACAGAAAAAACCAGACTGGTCCAAGGGCAAGCCAGGCGACCAGAAGGTAAAAGAAGAGGAAGTCGAGGCATGAAGTGTTGTCACCCCATAAGCCATATGTGACCTTTGTATCCGACCAAATGCATTTCAAGCACGATACCCTTACCATCCATCTGGTATCACATTGTTGATTCCTCTATATATATTTATTATGAACACTTTGAACATCAAAATCATTTTTTACATTTATTTATTTATAAATAATGTTTTGTAAGCTAATAATAATACGTTAAATAAAATTAATTTCTGTATTATATTAAAATTTTTGCGAATTCATTTGACCCCTTTCCCTTTGCCTTGTTGCATTATACACATTGAATGATACCTGTTACGTGAAACATAGAATGTTTAAATTTTTCCAATATTCCTCATGTTTCAAAGAAAAAAGATCCAGAATTTTCCATAGTTTTCGTGTGTCCCCTTTGTTATTATATTTATTTATCAATTATTTTGCATTTATTTTAAATGTCTTCAGATTTTTGTGAATATGAAGTTAATTTTGAATATGAGTATATGATATTTATACTCAAGGAAATAAATTATCTAAATACTTAGTATACTCGTACCCTCATGTTGGCTCAATTAGAACAAGGTAAACACTGATGAGTCCACCACCCATTCAAGAATTACTAAAGAAGTTTACATTTATAATCTTTGCTTGGTCTAGGTCTCAGGCAAATTGTTTCTTAAATTATTATGAATTGTTAATTTGAGTTTTTTAAAATTTATTATGCAAATATTAATTGTAGTTATTTGTTGAATAAAAATATAATATTAGGTGGCAGTTATCAAAATCATATTTATAAATAACGTTATTATTAAAGTGTATTGTTGATATTTCCTAATAAATAATACGAGATTATAATATGTAATATATATACATTTTGTATTTCCCTTACGAAAATGCCTATCAACGTAAAATGTTAATTAAATATCAAAAGGCAGACAGACTTCTTTCTAAGATACAATCTTAACATTATTCATATAGGAAGTAGACTCGTACCTCCATTTACTGATTCTTGACCTTGTTCTCTGTGTACACCATAAGAGCAATTTGAAACATGAATCAGTATGACCCTTATATATCTTTGGTACTTCATTAAGGGCAATCCGGACTACATTTTCTCCGCTATCAATAGTTGATGTTTTTTTCTTCTGGAAAATATTTTTCATCTAGTGTTTTAGAGTAAGGTCAAGAAGTAATACATATATATAGGATTTACAAGCTTGTTAAAAGATTTAAACAACTTCTAAATATAGCATTAGGACTTTATGATATCCCTTAAGTATATAATATTAACAAGCTAGGGTAAAGGAAACAAATATATTGTAATAATTTTGAATTATACAATAAACTATAGAATTAGAATAGAGTAAAACGTGTGACTGTAAGTAACCGCGACAGGTTTTGGATACGAATCCCACTTGAGGAAGGGCAATATTTAATATTTTCATGTTTTCGCTTTGATGTCGAGAGAAAGCGCAGTGCCATTATTCAACAGGCGATGCCTCGGAAACGCAATGTCTTAACGCTAGGTTCCCAGGTTCTCTCTGCTTATTCTGTTGTTTCTGGGAAAAAGTGTGAGGCTAAAAAAAAGCTATAGAATTATCTATATATATAAAATCGAAAGGTCACTCATTCATCACGAAATCTCAGAAACTACATGTGCTAGGAATCTCAAATTTTGCATAGGAGTTACTTATAGGACGTAGGTGCTCGCTAAGACGGGGAATTTGGGCAAATACTCGACTCCTGAGGGGTTGTTTTTGGGGTTCAAAGTTTGTATGAAACTTCGTTACTGCAAATGCTAGGAGTCTCAAATTTTGCATGGACGTCACTCATGGAGACAGAAATTAATAATAACGTAGTTCACGCAGGCGAAGCCGCGAGCGGGCCGCTAGTTTATAATAATTACAAGTTATAATTTGCGAGCCTGTTTTAGGTTATTATAAACGTAACATATCCCAATCTATGTCAGCATTGATAAAAGTATTACATTCAAAACATAAAGGGTACGTACAGCGTGAAGCTGAAATAAATAAATAAATATATTTGTATAATTAACATGTAGGTATTACATATCTTATTTACTTGGCTTATTTCAAATATTTAATCTTTATTGCTTTATTAAATCAAAAATAAACATTTTACAGGAAGCCGAGACACCTACAACACCAGGTAAGTCTGACTTTTAATTTATCATGATATAATGTGTGTAATATTTGTTTTGACAGATCTAGCACGTTCTTCAAATTTAGCATTCCAAAAATATAGAAAGTTAA
The DNA here is from genome assembly GCA_000313835.2 of Heliconius melpomene melpomene. Taxonomy (NCBI): domain Eukaryota; kingdom Metazoa; phylum Arthropoda; class Insecta; order Lepidoptera; family Nymphalidae; genus Heliconius; species Heliconius melpomene. The sequence continues at coordinate 2,434 of HE668688.1, forward strand.
ACTATTGCGGTCGTCGAGGCGCAGGGGCGACTGTAAACATGACGGTTGTAGGATCGATTCTTACTCGAGGGAATAAAATTTTTAATATTTTCACTCACCACGCAATGCACCAAGAATCCTGCGGAAAGAGGGGAACGGAAATATCTTAATGAGGAACGGAGTGTTTTAACGTTAAACTTTGCCGACTCAGCTATGTTTGAGAAACATCTTGTAAGTGAAAATAAACTACCGTCGAGCATTGTATTGCACTGTAAGTGATGGTTATATGTTCGATTCCCACTCGAATAAATAAATGTTTTTCATTTCCCTGTTCTGGTAGACATTTTTTTGGCATTGATTTTTCGGCATTCAGAGTGTCTCAAATTCAAATGGAATATGGTGAGCATGTGAATTGTGGACACTAGGTTCTTGCTAGTTGCTTCCCACCCTCTTACATACATGAGGGACAAAACGTTAAATTAGAAAAACAGAATAATGAATTATATTTTTTTCCTTAACAGCACCAGCGGCACCAGCGGCACCAGCGGCACCAGCACAAGGTAAATATTTTAAATGTTTATTTCAATTGATATAATAAATTACAGTTATTGATTATTAAGGTATTATTTGAGGTTGTCGTGGCGCAGGAGTACAAGGGAGTGACTGTTAACGCAATGTTTGTGAGTTCAATCCCCACTATACGAGATATAGCGTGAAGGTGATTTAATTTAATTTAAAGGTTTTATTTATAGTGTATAGTATTATTAAAAGATAATTTCTTAAAATGGCTGCACTGGTGTGAAATTTATTTGGTTTGGTTTAGTTTTGGTAGACTATTTGTAGCCTGAAATAAATATGTAATATTTTTTATTTTGATAGTTTACTTACTTAGTCTTAAAATAAATATTATGAGTGTGTCGTCATTCATTTAAATCACTTTGACTGTTTAAATAAGAACTTAAAAACATTATATATTAAATTTCTTTTTCAGCTTAATTTTAACATGTCATCAAAAGAATCTATGGAAACTCAATTCATCATGGATCACGCTTTCAAAATCGTAATCACTTCTCAACACATGTTCGCGAGATTTAAGAACTTTATAACATGCAGATAAAGTTTATATCATTTTTAATTGTATAATTTTATAATAAAATATACAACATTCGCCTATTTTTCTTTAAAATATATTTCAAGTTTTTATTCAACTTGCGGTGTCAGTTATTTTGTTAGTATGAAAATAAGTCATTCCCCCAAGTGGGAATCGAAACCACATCTGTCGCGTTTACAGTCAGCGCAATATTGTCATTGGGCCATGACGGCCTACATTAAATATGTAGGTCACGTGAAATTAAGATAATTACTTTGCAAATTGAACTTACAATTAATTATGTACATTTGAACCTTCAAAATTGCCAGGTGATTTTCAAATATGTTAAGTACTCTGGTAACAGAAGTATATGGATAAAATTACTTTATTTAACGTAGAAATAAAAAGAAAAAAAAAACTTTCTCTATCTTGTATTTACAATTTTATTTAAATTAATAAACTTAAACTAATAAAATGAAACAAATTTACAAGGCAAATTATTTCGGAATATGATAAGTAGTCTGAAAAGAAAGGATATGATTTTGATAATGTATGCTTCACGCTGTATCCCGCACACAGCAGGATAGGCAGAGGGAACCAAGTGTTATACACTTCGTTTTCCACTTTCTGCCGAATTCTGGAGGCATTGCGTGTTGAGTGGAAGAACTCAACGCCGCGCAGAGTATAGACGAATAATACAAATTAAGTTCTATTTCTCGATCTGATCGAAACAGATCCCAGTCTAATCAACGAGCGTATCACGATTATTGGAAAGGGCTTAAACGGTTTATTGGCCGAGTCGAGCTAAAGTGCTTATAAATTAGGCTGACTCAGCGTCCTCTACGCATCCTTGCTCTACTATCTCTACATTTATTACTTCGACCCGGCACCCAACATTTAAGGTAAATTGCCCTTGTACAATATTTCCTTTAGAACAATATAATGTGAAAGCCTTCCCATAAGTGGATAATTCCAGACTGAAATGTTCGGGGAACTCCTTTATAGCCGTTTTGGGAATATGTAACGGCTTTAATTAATATGGTAAGTTCTCAATTGCTTTTGATTACGATCTGGTTGTATCTATTAATTTTGTAGATACCTAAGTTTGGTTTAACATATAAGTATTTTATTAAAATATGTCACTAGTTTGTATTTAAATACTTAATTTTTAATTTAAAATTTCGTAGAAGAAAATTGGAAAAAATCTAATAATATTCTTTTAACAACATAATATGTTGCAGAGATGAAAGAAGGAAAAACATGAAACAATGCAACTTAAATAATATGTAAACATTTTTATTTTAGCTTATCTGAAGGTTAAAATGTTATCACAATAATATATAAATATTTGATATCACAAAATAATTATGTAAATAGGAATTATACATATATAGAATTAATTATCTTTACAATCTTAAAACGTGATCAGAACTTAAAGGATTTGCGTTTCTTGTTAGTGATGGCAGCGTAGAAGGGAGCGGTGTTGCAATATCAGCATTCAGTACAAAATCTTCAGCTCCAAATATTTCGCTTGACTTAAGCTTATTCCTGAATGAATAAAATTATTTATTATGAAATAACACATATGATGTTAATGGTTCAAGGTTCGATTTCTACTCAAAAATAATATTTTTATTCAAAATACGACGAATTGACAAATGAAGACGAAATCAATCCAGCCAGCTCTACGTGTCAATTTTCAAAAAATATATATTGAAGTAATTTTTAATGAATAATTAGAAATGATAGAAAAATTGAATTAATTATTATTATTATTATTTAATATGTGCCATTTATATATTTCAATATCCTAATTTATTTATCACTTATGTACAATCATGCATTTAATAGAATTTATATATTTTATATTACGTATTTCGTATTTAGTTTATGTATATGAAAGCGCTCGCTGCCGTCGACCGAACCGGTGCGGTGTCCTAACATTTACGCCTACCCTCTTGTCGACGGCATATTTTATATTATAACAGTCGGTGCTTGCCGCTCGATGCGCTTTATATACGTTCCATTGTTTTCTCAATTATTTGTTAATATTATTATAATTATTGTGTTCTTTTTTATATATGTTTATGGTTGACTTTTGTATTAACTGTGACGTGATTTACTAGTTGTGTTCAAACTTTATGTGCTTTAAAGTGGTGTTCATTAAACTCGGTGCTAAACGTAAGTACACTTTTATTATCCACCATCAACACTACAAAATAACTTAATAAAAGAGGATTATTACATTAAGCAAAACAAGATTAAAAAGAGCTAGAACGTTTCTAACATTATAAATATAATCAAAACGAGCTTTGATTAATTCACGTGAGTTTCATTTACAATCAGAGTAAAATTATTGTTATATCTTAAACAAGTACTTATTTGTACTTATAAGCTTAAAAGTAAAAACATCTATGATGTTTTTCTATATACTCTACGTGTGTTTGTTGAGACTTCAATAACGTCTGTATCTATTATTATTGAAATTAGCTATTGCATACAAAAAAATCCTCTATTTACTCATGTGTATTATTTGGATTCGTTTATTATTATAATTTACGTTCTATTAACATATTGACATAGTAAATATTGCAATTAATATTATTTAACAATTGTTGACAATGGACTGAAATAGTGTATATTTATTTTATGTTTGGCAAATACGCCATGGAGATTGTTTCTTTTAACATTCTGACAGCTTGTTCTAATGGAATAATAATGAAGCATAATTTACTAACTATTTTTCTTTAATACTACAATTATAATATTTATAGCAATATGTAAGCAAAAAAAGTAATCATTGCATTTAAATATAAAAAAATATGATATTATATAAATAAGTCCTTGAAAATTTAAATAAAATATAATTTTCATTAAGCCAATACATTGTTCTTTATTAGGTTTATCTTTTAATATTCTATAGTTAAATTTACTAAGTATATTTATAAAATTAAAATTATATAACCTGTTCTGATCAAATAGAATTATTAACCTTATTAGATATAGGCTTTTGACTGCCAATTATCATTGACGGTTGAATGGAAATAGGGTTTCATGGCTTAAAATTTCCGATTTGAATCCGTGTACTTGGCTGTCTTCCAAGTTTTCAGCATATTAAGTTATACATTTTTAATGAGCCACTTCAAAGTTCTATGTAAATAATGTTTAATATTTTTATAATATAGATTATATTGAAAAGTATCTAATGTTAAAATAATACTCACCAAAGTTTTTGTGATATAACCGATCTTATCTGTGGTTTTCCTAAGCAGGAAAATTGACTCGAGAACCCAAAAGTATAAGCTCCCAGTAGAGTGAAAATGAGCCAATCAAACGGCGTACAACGAGGTAAAAGCACCTCAAAATTCTTCATAACTCGGTCCGTTGAGTCACAGCTTGGTCCCCATAGGATCGTCTTTTCCGGTTTTTCATTTATAATATCTGTTCGTCGCTGTAACAAGGATTGTTAATTTTGAATTTTCCTTTTGTAATAATTTTGTTAGAATATTAAATTCGACGATTTGTTGGATGGAATATAATAATTTTGTACCATTATCACTTTTTATAATCTTGATTTTTCTTATTAGTTTACTTAAGTTTGCTGTTTTTCGTGGAAATTTTGTGGAAATGAATATCGATTTTCCGAGTAATCAAAATACTATACAAATCCACAATATGTATTAAATCTTGCGTGCCAAGTAATCGTACTAGCTAAATTGCTATTAACTGGAACATACTGGCCACATGGTAATGCATGACAATGGATTGTCAGTCTATTCCAATACAAACTATTAATACCATTACATAGTAACACAGCTTCGACTGTAAGCGCGACGGTTTTGGGTTCGATTCCCACCTAGAGGAATTATTCATTCAATTCATTCAATTATCAAATTATTTCATGAGAAACGGAGTGTCTTAACACTAGGTTCCCGGGTTTCCTCTGCCTACCCTGCCATCTATTTATGGCATTTAAAATAGCAACTATATAAGATAACTTACCTACGAAATGCAGCTTGCGCAATACACTGAAATTTAACTGTAATTTCAGCATTAGTATGCAAGCTGGCACTAAAATATCCAAAGGATTTAAATAACTTACCTCGAATCTCTTTACAACGTTCCAAGGCTCATTGAATCTCAAAGTTCCGTATATTCCGTCATTTATGTAAATCATATTTATTATTTCATCTTCCTTTGTTACCTAATATAACATTTATAATATTTAATTTATTTAATATAATATATTGCGTATCTTAATACTTGTTTGCTTTTACTCATTTAAGTATTCGCTATCTTAGTAGTAAACTGGTGTGAAGGTTAGTAATAATCTTTAGCTGAGTGTTTATAAAGATATATTATTGTATTATTAATATTTTGCAACTGTTCTAAGTGGTTCATCTTAAATATATGTTATATTATTTTTTTGTATAATATATAAAAAAAATATATATAAAAATATTCTATACATTTATTATAATTACTGATAAAAATAAATATTCGAAGGCAAATTAGTGAAAAAAATATTAATAAAAATAGTAGTATTTAATAATTATTAATAATAGTTACCCGTCGCACGTTGTTGATGTTACAGTACATGTGGAAGGAAGAGTCAGAGATGTACCTTCCAGGCTCTGCAATTACTTGTACGTCAGGTTCAGGAAATAGTTTATCTATTGATTGATTTATTACTTTAGATACCTGTTAGAAAATAATATATTACATTTAAATAATTGAAATACGTTATAAATAAAAGGTAAAGGATAAATGTAAATAAAGAAATTCTATGAAATAAGAATTATAAAAATATGAAAACCACTTATAAACTCTTCATTATATATTAAAATTTCAATTTTAAAACCATATGGAAACAGTTACATACTATCAAATACGGAAAATGAGAAAACGGAGTGTCTTAACACTAGGTTCCCTCTGCCTATCCTGATGTGGGCGAGCTGCTGCGCGAAGCTGATTTAATTTTTTAATTTAATTAAGAAGCAATTACTTAAATAAATCTAAAATACCTCATCAATTCTATTCAAATGGTCGCTCATAAAACCACCGCCAATGTCAACGATGCTCATTTTCCTGCCGGCTTTGGCTTCGTGGTCAAAGAGAGCTCTAGCCTGTGTCAATCCCTCTTCGTAACTCTCTTTTGAGTAACACGCACTGCCCACGTGGAATGCTACACCAATTACCTAAAAACAAGATTAGTTTTTTTGATTAAATTTAATTTAGGATAGATTTTTGTTCAAAAACTACTGAACGAATTTAGATGAAAATTTACAGTAATATATCTTATAGTACAATTTTTACAATATTATTATTATAAAGATTTTCTTTAATATAACAATAAATTTATAATAGTTAACCGAAAAAGGTTATGTTCCGTACGGTAGTTACATATCAATTTAAATTACATATGATAAATTATCATTGAATAAAATATATTAGACTTAGATAAGCAGCAAAAAGAAAATAATTACCTTTAAACCCAATGCAGCAGCTTCTTCAAGAAGGTCAATTGCTTCCGTTTCAAAATCACAGCCGAATTTGTCTCCTAATTTATAAATACTATCACTTTCTACTTTGATTCGAATTAGTAAGCTAAAAAAAGGATAACAATTTAATTGAAGTTATATAGTTATTTTAATATATAGAAATTTATAATTAAAGACTATATCGCGAATTATCTAGAAATTGCGGATTTACTGGCAAAACTGACCACTGCTCTTTTTCTAACAAGAAAAAGTGCAATTGCATTTCTGAAAACAATCAGAGGGTAGAAATGAAAATAATTCATATACCTAAGTGGGAATCGCACCCATAACCGTCGTGTGTGCAGTCAGACGCCGAGGCGCTGTACTACGAGGGTCTTATATATATAACAAATACACACAAAAACATTGTACGAGCTGTACGGAAAGTTTTGCTACGGCGAGTTGTAAACTTACTTAACTTAATTGGCTAGAGCGCTAGGACGTTTTATCCAAGAAATGTGAATTTAAATATGTATATTACGTTTAATATATTATATTGAATTTTAATATAAGTATAACAAAGGTAGTTAAATGTATAACACTGTAGGCAGTGAGATCAGGAGTGTCAAGACACTAGTCCCCACTGTCTGCCTAATTTTCAGTACATTTGTTTGTTAAATGTAACTCAACGCCGCACGCCTCCACGCTTTCTTTACCAGAGGGAATAAATAATAATAGTTTACGCATATTCATACCCCTATTAGGATTCAACCCACAACCGTTAACAATTAATGGTTTTATTTTAACCATAATTAGATGATTTCTCTTACTTGACGGTTGGCCAGTATTGCTTCATTTTCTTCAATTCATAAGATGAGTCGAACGTGGCGTGACGGACGCCAGACTCTCGTGCAAATATCATCCATTCCGGTGTTTTTGTTGGTACCGCAAAAATAATTCTCCTGTAAAATTATATATTTGCTATATGTTAAATATATGTTTTTACGAATATATATACGAATGAAATACATATTTTAATTAAACATTATTTAGTTGATTTTTTGTTTATAAGGTAATTTGTATACTTACAATGGAGACACGTTTAATTTCAATATTTTGCTAATCTCTCCTGGTGAAGCGCAATCGAACCCAAGTCCTAGTGTTGCTACCATTTTTATCATTTTGTCACTATCATTGGACTTCATTGCTGAAATGAAATATATATTTTAATGACATAACTCTATTTTTCACATCACTACATCCGTATCCAAATTAGATGGAATTATTTCATGAAAGTTTAATACTATAAATAATAACAGAAAATTAATTATTACGTCGCCATTTCTTTAACAAATTAGGCTAATATTTATTTATATTATAAATATCCCAAAATAAATTTACAGCCACAATTAACGGGCTTAGCGGGAAATACCGCAAATGTATCACGATAATGTCCTTTCTGTTTTGTAAAATGTGGAAACTAATTTTCACTTAGAATTTTGTAACAGGCAAAATTATTATAAAATCAAAATCATCAATTTAGCTTAATGTAATTAAATCCACTGTTAGTATAAAAGGAAAACCACTTAAATATATATTACTACTAGTGGACCCGAACGCGGCTACGCCCGCTTGAACTATACGAATATTTATTATATATATTTATGAAATTATTTTCAGTTTTCAATAGAAAGACGCGTTAAGCAAGCTCATTTTGGGTGACGTTTTCTAACAGCAAACTTTGCAAAAAAGTATTCTATGTTCATCCCGGGACCCTCAAGTATCTCTACATGAGTATTTTATCACAATTAAATTCGCGGTTTGGTCTCATCTCAATCAGGGGATTGCGTAAAAGACAGACAGACAGACAGACAGACAGACAGACAGACAGACAGACAGACAGACAGAGTTACTTTCGAATTTATAATATAGGTATGGATGGATAAGAAAAAAAATGTAAAAATATAAGAAATAAAATACATGAACAAAATAGAGAAAAGGTATTACCATAAAATATTTGTACCCTAGGCATCATTTTCTGAAAGTATTCGATTCGGCGGTAAGCCTCGTCCATATCGAACACATAAAATGGTTCCTTTTGGCGTCCGCCTTCTATTAGAGCCTTAGCTACATCTTCAGGAGTTTGTTTGTCCAAAACTACTACTTGGTCATTGATTGTGTTGTCGTTTGTCATTTTCTAATTTTCTAAATAATATTACATTTTGAAATTAATATGTGAATAATGAAATACAAAGTTTTTAAAATAGGTAATCTTTCAATAATTTAATATTTTTATGCAACAATTTATCTAATCGCAGTAGGGAAAGCTGTAACTTTAAAATTCAATATGGCGATGAGGAGTGTAAGGTCTCTGCTAAAGCAAAAAAGATAGAAAGAACTTAGTGTCAAGACACTCAGTTCTTAATTTTTCGCTGAATTTGAGACATGGCACTTTGAATGGCTGATATCCGCATCTCGCTTCCTGCTTTCAAATTGGAAAAATCGATATATTTGATAAACAAAAAATGCATTGAGATATAAACATTTCTCGAGTTTTCATCCTAATGAAAACTCTTCCGATTGAAATTCAATTCCATAGGTATTTATATATAAGTTATAAAAGAATAATTAAGCCTTAAATATTAAGAAAAAAATAAATAAAAAGATTGAACTTCATAAAAGTAAAGTTTAACTTACATTAGCTTTTGTTAGTAATATGTGCTGCTACCTCACTTATTACAACTATAATGAAGACGACTCGCAATATATACACACTCGTGATTATTTACACGAGATATGGTAATTCTGGAAAACAATCGTAAAAGTATTAGTAAAAATTTGCAAATTTAATTTATTAAATACTCCTTTACTAAAAACCTATGACTTTTCATGTATATTTTTTATTTTTATTTCGTCTTGCAGATGAAATTATTAAGGTAAATATAAATACACATAGGTCTATCGATAAAATTAATAGATAACGTCAAATAAGTATGTATTTTTATGGGATGGCAATTTCGACTTGTTAAGACCAGTCACTGTAAAAGTTCTGGTTAGATTAGGTTAAGCTAGAAATTTTAATTAATGATTTTTAATAATTAATTAGAACATTTATCATTAAAAAGTCAAACTGACTTTTGATTTTCAAACTCTAAAGTCAGTTTGACTTCCAATAAAAATATTTTATTCAACTATTATAATTATAGTAATTTTATGGTATTTTATTTGATATATTATGTAAGTAGCTATTTTACATTAAAGATCCTTGAGAAAAGTTTCCTCACAGAAGTCTGCAAAATGTTTATTGATATTATGATGAGATGACATTTTGTTATTAAAATTACACCTGTTTGGTGACTAACTCGATTTCGAAAAAAATATTTGTTTCATATATTCTCATCAGAAGTACTTTATTAATTTTGATTCCTTTATTTGTGAAGAAATACACGTTTTTTCGCGATATATACGGCCATATCTTTTTTTAAAGTAAATGTAGAAAAATCTGTATGTCAAGAGCATTTTTTTTGGCTCAGACAGACAGAGGTACAAGTGTGTGTGTGTTTTTAGTGTGTAATTAATACATTCTTTTTTCGATTTTATATATTGTGAAATAATAATTGATATAAATATTCGAGGCTGGTAAGATAACTGTAAGTGTTTGTACTGTATACGATTGTTTATTTTGTAATTGTTCGTTGGTAAGTTTTAAGTATATTATTATTACAATAAAGAAAATTTATTGAGGCAGTCGTGGCGCATCGGCACAAGGGCGTGACGGTTGTGGGTTCGATCCCCACCCGAGGAAGTGAAATATTTATTTACGTTTATATTTCCATTTCCTCGGTCTGGTGTCGAGGCAAATCGCGGCGTTGAGTTCCACTCAATAACACTTACTATAATAAAAATGTCGCGGGAGATTGAAACGGACAGACTATGACATTTTGTTATCTATTAATATTTATATAAAATTTTATGTACATTTAACTTCTTAATACTGTTATATCTGAATCTCTAAAAGATCGAGGTTAATTACGATCACTTCGGATAAGAGTTGTAACCATTAGACGTACTAATATCTTATTAAATTATTTATATAATCAATATTATGATGTTTTATATCATGTTATTTATTTATATATTTTTAAAATATATTTTTATTACTAGAAAGTTGGGGAGTCAGCTACAGATTGAAGCAGAGTTAGTTAATATCGTTTCAGAAAAATATCCTTTTAAAATATGTGTTTATATATATATATATATATGACTTTGTTTGGGTTATAGTGTTTGCAAATGTATTATTTTATAATTACTTAGCTTAAGAAATACTTTCATTTATGTTTAATTTTACTTTATACTGCTAATAATTAAACAAATGAAAGTGACATAACATTGAAAATGTAACAAGCTTTGGAATTGATCATTTTTATGTAATACGTGATGTACTTACTACAATTTATTTGCTTCTTTTTTGTCTTTAACATTATACATAATGATTATATTATTAAATAAATATTAAAAACTTTTTTACAAAATAACAATTTTATATGTGAAATATTTAAGAAAAATATTAATTGCGTCAGATAATATAGGAAATGGCTGAGAAAAACCCACTCTACAACATTTTTGTCAATAAATGAGCTATACGTGCGTTGTCGGCCTTGAAGATGGAAAAGACGCGTTTTGAAGGTCGTAAGCACCCGGAAATACTTCTTTACCATAGTACCGTTTATTAATATAGCCGTTTTAAATTTATGGAATAAATACATTAATTACGTTATTTATCCCATTAATTTAAAATGTCACATTATTAAATATTACATTTAATATTACATATTTTTTATTTTATTCTGAGTATTTTAATTGTCGATAACAATAAGGACTACAAAAGTAATACAAAAGAACACATACCATTACATATATACGAGTATATCCTCCCATATAACGCATATTATATCAGCAGGAGTATTTGACCTGATTCCTGCCCCTGAGTTCTCTAACCATACAGTCCGTTATCATCTTAAATATCTGTTTGTACTTCTCTCGATGTGCCATTCAACTATGAAGTGCCTTACTTGTCTTCAATAAGTGCATTTACTTTATAGGCTAGCGATGCTCCAACGGTATTACACAGGGTCGTTGGTAGTAGTGGGAGGTGCTACTAAAGATATAAAATTGGGGAACGGAGTGTCTTAACACTATGTTCCCTCTGCCTACCATTCAGTGTGCGGGATACAGCGTGAAGCTGATAAACTAAATATCTTAAAAAAAAATCCAATCTATTTTCTTCAACGCAACGAATTGTGATTTTTATTGACTTCCAAATGCAATAATGTTATATAATACGAAATTATACTGTAATAAACATTTAAGCGATTTATTAGCCTAAGTTAAGCTATTCTTATGAAGCCAAGTGAGCGAGTTTTACGTATCATTTACCTCACTATATTCATTTTATTACTTTGACCCACTGGCTAATATGCTTAACATAATTACACGAACGCAAATCCTTTGCAAACTATAAGAGATAACGTTGATGTTTCTCTTTTTATTTATATATATTAGATATATTATTAGTAGCATGCGCAGACGAATATTTTTCTTGTAATACATAGATAATACAGATGTAGGTTTACATTGAGTGTCTTGTAGTGAAAATTGGATATTTTCACATTTTTTTTTATTTATCAACAAATAAAAAAATATTATAAACAAAATTTTAATTATTATGAAAATCAATGGCTTAAATAAGACATTCATGTATATACATGTATCTGTCTAAAATTACAAATTCTTTTGAACGTTTTAATTTTTAGATTTCCTCGTGAATTATTTTGATATTCTTACAGATCTTTCTTTTTCAAATTATAATAATAAGTGTAGATAGTTACAGGTCGGAAATACTTTAGTACCATATATGGTAGCTTTATAAAGCTTCAAAGACAGCCCTCAGAAAGCCAACAGCGATGTCTCTTTACTAGAAAAATATAATCTACTAGCGGACGCGCGCAGCTTCGCTTGCGTATTTAAGGATGAATTATAATAACCCATGAAACATGTGTTCAATGAAATATTTTTAAGAGTCTAAATTTCAAATTTTATAAAAATCGGTGGCAATTTAAAGATTTTTCCATAAAAACTTTTAACCCCTTATTTTCACCCTTAGGGGGTGAATTCTAGAAAACCATGAAACATATGTTCAATTAAATATTTTTAAGAGTCTAAATATCAAATTTTATAAAAATCGGTGGCGATTTAAGAATTTTCCCATACAAACTTTCAACCCCTTATTTGCACCCTTAGGGGGTGAATTCTAGAAAACCATGAAACATATGTTCAATTAAATATTTTTAAGAGTCTAAATATCAAATTTTATAAAAATCGGTGGCGATTTAAGAATTTTCCCATACAAACTTTCAACCCTTTATTTGCACCATTAGGGGGTGAATTCTAGAAAACCATGAAATATGTGTTTAATTATATACGTTTAAGAATCTGAATTTCAAATTTTATAAAAATTGGTGACGATTTAAATTTTTTTCCCATACAAACTTTGAACCCCTATTTGACCCCTTTAGGGTCAGAATTTTTCAAAATCCCTTCTTAGTGGATGTCCAGATTACGAAAGTAAACTTTTGTCCAAATTTCACGTTTCTACGCACAGCGGTTACGGCTGTGCGTGTGTCTTACCTCAGTCAGTGAGGACAAGTCCTTTTATATATTTAGATATTAACCATATTACCACATTAAAAATATTATATAAATAAAAAATAGCATTATATATTTTGATCGAGGTCGAAGTTGAGACTGCAGATTATGTGGACGTCGTTCCACAGTGGCACAAGCGCTAGGCGGTTGTCGTTGACGTTCGATTCCCACTCTGAAGAATGAAGTATTCAATATTTTAGTTACTTCGTTCTGGTAACAAGGCAAGGCTAGAGTGGTAGAACTCAATGCCTTGCCTTGCCTTGTCAGCAGAGGTAAGAAATCACAATATTAATAAATAATAATTCACCCGAGTGGGAATCGTACCCAGAGCCGTTGCGTTTGCACTCATACCATATCATTAATGGTAGTAAAAAAACGTACGTACGGCCTTCCTAACTATAACGAGCATTTCAATTCAAGGTAGTGAAATGGAGTTACTTGACACAAAAATGAAAACAAGTGTTTAAAATTAACCTCTTTTGGTTAAAAATATAAACTAGCCCAACAGCAAGCTGTAAGGTTCAATTTAAAAAATATTATCTTTTTTTCTTCTCGCTTTATCCCGTATATCCCATCCTACAGGTAAGATATAGAGAAATAACTAGGACTTGTCCTTGTTGACAAGGAAAATATTATATTTATATTTGGTTCGCCATTATTTTTACATTTATCATTTATTGTTTTGTCATTTATTTATACATTTTTAATTAAATGCAAAAATAACCTTATTTAAGCACGGCGTTGAGTTCTGCCTCTCTACACAGTATAAGCCATCTGCTTTATGCGAGATAGTGTGAGAAAGTGAAATGGTTTGGTAGAGGTTTGGTAAGTGCAAGTTTGTATGAGGCTAGAAAGTAGAGAACACTCTTCTTATCACGAAGTGCTCTCTGTTACTAACAATTTTATTCTTATTTTGATTACTCGTAGTGGTACAGTATCCGTCTATCTATAAACGTGATGGTAGTGGGATTTATTCTCACTAGAGGGTATGAATTATTTTCAATTACCAAAGCGCCACGTTGAGTTCTTCTACTGAACACCCAATGCCTCCACAATTCGGAGAAAAATTGGGAACCGAGTGTCTTAACACTAGGTTCTCTCTACCTATCCTGCTGAGTGCGGGATACAGAGTGACGCTAAAAAAATACATAATATCTTGATAACATTCTAATACAAACTGGCTTTGTATTTTGTTATATAAGAATTTGATAAATGATTCCTCGACAAATTAATTAATTTAATATAAGATGGATTTAGAGGATAACAATACATAATTAATGGTGAAAATTTTGTATGAAAGAAGGCAATTTGCCTTGCTACGATAACAAAATGAATTATACAACCCACTGAAAAATATATTTAAAATATCCAAAGGTGCACCGAAGAGAACGGTTTTAAAATATTTGTGACTGAGAGCAAGTTACGACAACAAAGAAATATAAAATAAACGTTTGTTTAAAACTTCGCCGAAAAGCCTTCAATGGAGTGAGGAGTTTAAATATTTATGCTGCAAAATATTTTTGTACACTCGTGGTGAAAATTAAACCATCTTTGTACATATCATGTAGTTATTTACAGGTTTTTCGAGACATTGCATGTTAAACGGTGGAGCTCAACACCGCGTTTTATCTTGTTACCAGAGCGTGGAAATGAAAATATTTCGTTCCCTCGAGTGGGAATCATCAATCTTTGCGTTTACAGTTAGACGGTGCGTCGTTATTCCATAGCGGCCTTCTTATTTGGTTTATTTTCTTTTATTCTTTTCATTTTAGTTTATTTTCATGCCGCATCTTTGCACTTTATGGAATGGACGGAAAACCCTATCGATAGGTGATTAGTTTCCGCCTACTTTGAAAATTGGAAAACGGGGAATGAAAGTGTCTTAATGGGAACGGAGTTTCTTATACGGAGCACTACATTCCCAAGTACAGGATACAGCGTGAAGTTAATAAAGGTTTTTAATTCTTTAAAGGTGTAAGACTTACACAAACAATCATCTAGTTTACGTTGGTAGTAGAATATTTCATATTTTACATAGAAAAGTAATTTATAATCACATTACAAAACTAAAAACTTTACCCATTGCGATATATAGGTACATTCGTACATTTAAAATAAAACATCGGAAGCGAGATACAAATACATTTAAATTCAGAACCATCTACGACTTCTCGTCATTAGCACAAATTTGACAACCAAATGACCGCAGAGAACTTTCAATACACGAACTACAGTCCAGCTGGCTGTATAAGAAGGCTTGTACTATTAAAAACATCCGTATATTTTCAAACACAAAATTGCCGATACTTATTCAACCATTAACGATTACATTGTAACTGTAATTTGGATTCAATAGAAAAGAAGTAATGTATATGAGAAAAAATTTATGGATCGTCAAAATTAGATTTAAAGAAGTATAGCGATTAGGAGACAGAAAAGGCAATAGCAGAAGCTAGTACCGCGGTACTGCTGACAACGTCTTCACGTTTTTATATATAGTCCTTTTAAAATATTAACCGCAAATGTGACTTTTTACGTGTGATGTGAAGCATGACTCTAGTTTTGTTTGTAAATCAATAACAATTTGATTTTAACTATAAAGACACTAAGTACTGATGAAAGGAAAGGATTTAAATTTGTTATATTTGGTAGTTTGGTGCTATATAATCTTAGGTTCATAATCGTTGAAAAGTAAGTATTAAATGAGATTTTTTGCATTTACATCATGCAGTGTTCCGCATATAGCAGGCAGAGGGCTGAGCTAGTAGAGTATATTTATAAACAAGCATAAAACAAAAAAATGTTTTACTTTCTTTGCACATAAAATTCCTTAACACAGTCCCCAGATGATACATGGCGTCGAGACAAACGAGCCAAGTTATAAGGTATTAAAGTTTTAAAAGTATTGCCACTAGCGATTGTATTTCAGGGAAATGTTTCTTTTTTTTATGTTTTATACAAACAATGCAGTTGTAGAGAGCATTACAAAGTCAAAAGATAATTTAAATTATAAAAACAAATGTATGTATGAATTAAATAAGAAATTTAAAATTCAATTGCATTATTTAAAGGAAAATATGATTCAATGAAAACAGGCTCCTTCGTAATTTAAAGGAGCCTGATTTTTTACTTAGAACAATAACTCTTTAAAGAAGAACTACAATTGATTATGATTTTTCATTTCTCAAACTTACTACTACTTACTTTACTAAGACATTCTGGAACCCAATTTTTTTGAGACATTACGTGTTGATTGGCAGAAATCAACGCCGCGTCCAATTCAGATATACAACATTTTAATATAATAACGTTAACAAAACAAATTACGTAAGTATATGTTAGTTTCTATTTAATATTTTTAATCGTCTAAGGTAGTACGTGAGGCGTATCGAAAGTGGTTTCTACATATATGGAAGTACGAGAATTTTAGTCCACATACATTACTATGTGAGAATTTGTGTTAGCAGAATTCGTGCAAGAACAAGGTACCTTTTAAGGGTTTATGATAAAAACTTATAATATTTCACTTTATTTTAAGACTAGCAGCTTTTCCTGTCTTTGTCCACTACTGAGTATGATTTTTTAATATATATTTCAAAGAAGCATGCAGCAGAGGATATACGATCGGTCGATATTTTTTGTAGATTATAATATAGTAGATGTATAGATTTTTTAAATATTTGTCTATGTCTTTCATGTTTTGTGCAGTATTAACATAAAAACTTACTTCATAATTGCCCAATAGAATTTAATACCACATTTTTGGTCTGGTCATTGAAGTATTTGATTTCTGATGGGAAAATTCCATTAATATATTTAAATATTAACGGAATTTTCCCCGAAATTCGAACCTACACTACGTGAAATCCTCAATATGTCACATTTAATGCAAAAAAATCGGTTATCCTGTTTATCTAGTAGTCAGTAAGTTAAGAAAGTTTGCGTAACGTTTTTGTTTACAGTCTCTCGCATGTTATAGCCATGGAGGCGTTAGTTTGTTATCTTCCATTTTGCCATAAACTGCAAATGAGCTATGACAATTTACTTAACTTGAAAAGTGAGGAACATAACTTAGAAGTTAACTGAATAAGTTTAAGTTCCAGTTTAAGTTAAACTTGTGAAGAAGTTCTAATGTAACCGCAAGCTCGTCGTCTCCTCTTTGTATGTATTCGTATTCAAGCTGCTTACGAGTACCTACTTACTCGTATATGTAGGTAGGTGGTGAATGCACTGAAGAAATGATTATATTTAAATTATTTTATTTTCCGGTTCTGGACTAGATAGAGAGCAGCGTTGAATTCCGCAACCCAAAAATTAGAGCTTTATTAAGAAAAATTTTTGAAGCAGTTTTTTTATGAACGGAAAATTTTTCATATACTATTTCTACGGTTACTCATTTAGATAAAAAAAACATATAATATACACACTACTACAGATAGAAGAAACTTCTATCATAATTCATCAACGTCTACCCACAAACAGCTAGTTACAGCTGGTAGTCTGTGAAGTAAAAAAGTTTCGTCACTTGGGAGGCCGATAAGTGGTCGGTGGAAAAATGGAAGTCTACTTTAAGGACCTAATAAATCCAAGTAACGAGGGCCAGCCATCTCGCGCCTGATCGCGTTAGAGTGAAGGATCTGGATGAAATCTTGTTACTCAATAAAGCTGTTATCAATATGTTATTAGGTTATCTTTTAGTGGCTAGTGCTATTACTGTGGATTTATTTTAATAAATGATGATTTGTGTAATTTATTTCTCATAATTCTACTTACTCTTCAACTTAAAGGTCGATATAGAATGTACTCCTATATATATGATATCTAAAGTTAAAATATTTAGTACAGTATACATTCAGAATAACAAATATTTTTGTTTTAGTATAGTTACTGAATAGGTTACATACTAGTATTTTTTTTTTTTAAAGAAAACCTAAAATCAATATTGGTCGGTTCAGTATCGAATATTTTAATTGCAATTCCGTACGGCACTCTTCAGACAGTAATTGTCTTTTGCAACCCACATAGTTTTGTAAATGTAATAAAATATAACCCAGTCATATATCATTTAAATGGACAGAAAATACATACACTTTATATAGAAATAGTGTTCTATTATACTTTTATGACATCTGAAAACACACCATTGCAATTCTGCATTCGTTTAAAGAGTCTCGCGTTGCCCATGTTGTAGAGCATTTAGACACTAATGTTTCGTTCCTGAGAGCTTACTGAAGCCACATTTGCTACACCCTACCAAAGTGGCATGTAAATAAATAGCTTTTAGACATTTTTATTGTAGCGCTTCTACATTGAGACTATAAAACTAAAAACATCTTCTAGTGCAACGTCTGAGTGAGAAATTATTACGGAACTTCCAGTATACGAGCTTATTAGTAATTCTATACTTTTTATTTCTGCTTACTGTTTCTTTGTTGTGGGTTCAATTCTTTCTCGAAGAAATTAAATATTTTATATTTTCATTTCTTCGCTCATGTCAACGCGTAATGTCTATAGAATTCGGCGGAAAATGGGGATCAGAATGTTTTAACACTAGGTTTCCTCTGTCTACCCTGCTGAGTGCGAGATCCACTGTAAATCAAAAATATATTTCAACAAAAATTGTAAGTATGATTATATAAATAAAATATTTTTTTCAGCTCATGCTTATCATATTCATATATTGTCAACAGAATTGAATAAAAAAATTCAATTCCGTGGAATGAGAAAAAGTGCTTGTAATTTTGCTTGTAAGAAAACATACTTACTTCCATACACTGCAAGTTAGATAAAAGCTTGTAAAAATGGAGGGAAGTCATAGAGTCAACACAGATGCCATAAAGTAAAGGATATATTATTGTGGTTAGTTCACATAGTAACGGCTCGCTAACAAGACTGTGTGGCTTCAATCCACTATCTTGATGCATTTCTCTACAAATAAATAGAATAAGTAAGACTTTGGTCCTCTTTTATACTTTCTGCTCAAACGTAACATAACGCCACATATTGTCTAGCTACACCATAAAGAGAAAAGTCCTGCTTCCCTATTCCTACGAGTATAGACGTCCCTCCGTTCACCTTATTGTGATGGGAGAACCTTTAAGCTAAAAAAATCTTTTTATAATCATTTTCAGGGAAACTCAAAGTAAAGATATTCCGTTTTCACTTTCCGCCCAATTATCAAGATATACGTGTTAAGTGGCATAACGAAAATAATTCATTTCCCCGAGTGGGAATCGAACCTGCAATCACAACATCAGCTGCGCTACAACATCCTTTTTCTTCATAAAATTATTTGGTCTGTGAATTTATTTTAAAATGGTTTCGAGCATAAATATCCTAAATAAACACATCTGAGAACCCTTCCTTGGGTTATTTTCTTCTTTATTCATTGAAGGAAATTACTTTTTGTGGCACAATCTAATTCAAATATTATTTCAAAATTAATATGTATTCTTCTCGTTTTTATTATTTTCCTTCTTATATAAAAAATCTGAGATAATTTCATTACATAATTGTATATTTGTGTCAACATATATGAAAGTTTATATTATTATGAAAATCATGCAAAGCATATAGAATGAAGAGGTCAGAGTGCACGTCTGGGGTGCTTGCCAAGCTGCTGCACGTAATTCTTTAGACAAATTTTAGCAGGATGTTAAGTTGTTAACAAACGACCGCTCCGAGCTCGTTTCGAATTCACATTTAGGTCAGTTCTTAATTTCTTTAAATACAGAATGAGCTCATAATTCTTGTTTATTTTACTTCTGTTTTTGTAAAAGTAAATAAGAAATATGTTCACAGCTTAAATATGAAACGTTGTTTAAATTTCGTATGAGATAGTACTTATTGTACTGTACGCACTCAGCAGGGTAGGCAGAGGGAACCGAGTGTTAAGACAGGCCGTACCCCAATTTCTGCTGAAAAAATCTGTAGGCTTTGCGTGTTGAGTGGCAGAACTCAACGCCGCGCTTTGCCTCGACACCAGAGCGAAGAAATGGAAATATATATGAAGGAATGGAATGTAAATAAATATTTCACTTTGTAGGAATATCAATTCTCATGTAAGTAATATTCCTACGTTAAAACATATTGTATATTTTACTTGTATCATTATCGTTTTAGTCTCGCAGTTAGTAATAATAACGTATATAATTTTTGAGATTTTTGCATTTACTTTTATTTTATAATATTTTTCGCCATTTACAATTAAAATCTAGTTAAATTTGATTCGGTCTCGCCCACCGAAGGTTAATTTCAGGATTGTAGGTCAACGGGAACTTAAATTTAACAAGTTTAAAAGTTATTTAAAGTTGACAAACTTAAGTTGGCGGGTATGCACGCTATGCACTATAAAAGTACATACTTGCAAATTTTTAGTTTTAAGATTTTCCTTTATACGAGTATATATTGTAAGTTCTCACGTCGTGGCTATTTTCGTAACTTAAAGACCACGGCATGTAATCTATAGGTTTTAATTCTCGAGAAAAATGGTGCTGACACATGGACAACAAAGTGATTTTATAGGGGTTTCTTTTTTGAGGTACAGAACGCTAAAAATTGTTGAAAAGAAATTTTCATTTTTAAATTATCGCACAAACAGTAGGTATATACGTGCTATTTAAAGTACCGAGATGAAAAATCTATAAAAGTAATAGCCATATCATGAACAATGAAAATTCTTCTAAAAATATTTAAGATCTAATCACGTTCACCGATAGTTGAAAGAGTCCAGCATCCAATATCTGAGGTTAGGCGACACTGTCATTGTGAAGTGCGGGAGTGGGGGAGTAAGTCTTCTATTGAGTAGTCCCGAGAGAGAATATCCTGCTTACGACCATGCTGGGGCACGCTTTGAATTCTGTATTAACAAAATTGCTATTATAACGTATTAGTTTATATAGAACCTTATGTTAATTTAGAGTTTGTTTTAAGAATATTTCATAATATTTGAAGTTATTTCGTTGAATGATTTTTACGTATTTAAATATGATAAGTATGAATAAAAATTAAAAAAAATGTGGAAATCAACATGTTATAAATAGAAACAATAAATAACTTTTTCCATATAATCCTTTGTTTAATAAGTTCTTTTTTTTAGCATCACGCTGTATTTTGCACATAGCATGAATTATTTTGAAACTTTTTATAATTATTGTTATATACAGGGTGGAATTGTCAGCGCCACTTTAAACGAAACCACAGTTTTAACTACTCTATAAAAGCCTAATATAATTCGGAAAAAATATAATTCTCAAAAATGAAAAAGTTATTATCGTTTTAAAATAAAACGCCATTTGTAAAGTATAACATAGGCACGCACTTACTTGTCAAAGCGGCAACGTCGCATACGTATGTGTGTGTGCGTCACACGAAATACAGGTATGGATAAAATTCGTGAAATGTAAAAAAAATCCTACGTCCAAACCGTTGAGGTACCTTGATTTTTTTTTAAATTCTGGGTTTGATATATTTTACCCTATATGCAGTTTCAGTAAAAGAAGCGCTGCCTCTTCCACCCTGTATAAAATTATATCCTATATCTTATAAAACAAAGTCGCTTTTCGTGTCTGTCTGTTGTTTCTAACTCTTCTTCTTCTAAACCACCCAACGGATTTTATTGCGGTTTTCACCATTAGGTCGAGTATTTTTCGTAGAAGGTTTATATATAGTTTATTATTTGTACATTCTTATATAAATTAACATAAATACGAAAAATATGAATAAAGTCCTACCCGCTGAGACACTTTCGCGCATGCGCTGCTTTAATGGTAAGTACTACATGAAAAAAATGTACTGGAGTATTGTGCCTCTCAATGAGATCTACAAAAAAGTCCGCGAGAGCATATTTTTATCTTTTAAGGATAACGTGTAGTGATCATATTTCTGTCTAAAAATAATAATTTCAATATATTTTTTATTGTGAGGGATATTTTTCCATAATGGTATTAATCCTTATCCTTTAAAATACTTTATTAATTTTCTACGTTAAACGGAGATAAAATTTGCTTTTTACACAATTTCGAAATTGCGAATAGTTTAAGAGAAAAACGCATTTAATTGTTGACACATCACGTCGTTGACACTTCAGCAGTATCGACTCAAGTTTTACTTATCCCTTACTCTCAGCATATAAATAAGTATATTAGTTACGTTGGCCATTTAATGTAGATCAAAACTATCTTTACTGTTTTTCATTTTAATAAGTACTTTAGAAGTTGTTACAATATCAAAAAATCTTTGCTGCGAAACGGCTCGCCACTCGCCATGCGTCCGCCGTGCCCGCTTGCCTTACACGCATCTGTGGTTCAGTGGTAGAATGCTCGCCTGCCACGCGGGCGGCCCGTGTTTGATTCCCGGCCGATGCATTCTATTTAATTTTTCTCACAGGCAGCCACGTAGTGCTTGCTTTTCATCAGGGACAGAATACCCTCTTCAGCATTAACCACAAGCAAAAAAAAAAACCCGCCTGCCTTTATAGCACCGAAGATTTAGATGCGTTTGCACGTATTGTATAATTAGAGTTGAATGTATTATTTCAGCGCGATATATTTTTTGTAGTAGTTATTAGTAGGTAGGCTTTTGTTTATAATTTCTTCCGTTTAAAAATAGTCATTTAAATATATTTTAATAAGTACTTGAAAAGATTAGTAGCACAGATTTAAAATTACGGTACCTACTAAAAAATCCTTGCTGTGTAAAACAATTGGAAAATCCTTATTGAAACTATGAAAATGCGGGTTGCATTAGGGTTTAATTAATTTTCACATTATATTAAGTGCTTTGCAAACATACATTATATGAATAATCCAGTAGTAAAAGCGGGCGAAGCCGCAAGGGGGTCGCTAGTGTATTATAAAATAGTAATTGTTAAAATATTAATTAAAACAATCGCCACGAAAACGTCATATATTTACGTTAAAAGAAAATTAATCTCCGCAAGACGTTCATTGTTACTTTTAACCTCGAAGCTTCATTTTAGTATTTTCAGAGAAAAATAAACTCTCAAGTGATTCTTGGGTCACACTTTAGTTTGTTCTTGTCACGGCGACACTCGACGGAACTTTCTGTATGAAACTATTTTTTATATATGTATTTTGATTTTTAAAGAATCTTTTTTAAAATTGCTAACTATTATTCTTCAAGAGGCCAGTCGTGACTGGTTGAGGGTTCGATCCCCACTCGAGTAAGGAAAATATATACTTAAATTTATATTTTCTTCGCTCTGGTGTCGAGGCAAAGGGCGGCGTTGAGTTCCGCCACTCCACACAAAACGGTTACTTAGTTTATCGAGTAATTTCTCTTGTTTTCTCCAGTGCAAAATTTATTTTTATTGTATTGCACACTTGCATCTATAAAAGGGCTGAAATTCCTCATAAAAATGAACTAGTTGTGTAAACTTGCAGCTTTTAAGTGCCTTGAAGATCTAGAATATATTAAAGAGGCGTCAGTTCAAGTAGGTACTTCTACATTTCAAAATGAAAATTTAAATAAATTAATAAAGTTTAGAAAAAAGTGAGAATACTTAAAGCAAGTCTCAACTGAAGATTTGTGGTCCTCACAAAGTTTCCCGACGAGATTCCATTAGGATTTTTATTTATTGGGACCCTCTTTAGATACTTTATCAAGAGTCTAGGTTTATGTCGGAACAAATAGATGTGAGAAGAGGTGATTTATTTCAATGAAATGAATGGACTACGCTTCTGATTCAGTGGAAATTATTTACGACTGTTCTTTCTTTAATAGCGTCTGATATATTATTAATTGTGTTTTTTGAAAATATTCTTGTATTTCTTATATAGTTTTAAAAGTATTTAGTTCTAAAATAGATAAGAAAGATTCTAAGATAAGAATATTACAAGCAATATTCGTTGGTGTTAGTATATTCTATATTCTATATGCTTTTTTAGTTGAACTTTCTCAAGAATATAAAATGAAATGTGTGACTATAAGCACGACCCGTGGTGGATTTGATTCACACAGGAGGAAAAGAAGTATTTAATACTTTTATTTCTTCGTTTTGGTATCGAGACAAAGCGCGGCGTTGAGATCCGCCACTCAACCTGCATTGCCTCCAGAATTCGGAGGAAAGTGGAAACCGGAGTGTATCAACACTAGGCTCAATCTGCCACCCACCATGCAATATGCGGGATACAGGGTGAAACTAAAAAAAGGCAGTAACTAATATTAACTAGTAGAGTAACTAATAATAACAAGTAGGTACCTTCTTTCAAAACCACTTCCCCATATAAGTGCTATAGCAACTTGCTACGAGCTCTAGGAACAAAAGGATATTTAAAACATAGCATGAATTTCGTATATGTTTATATGTAACAGTTTCATAGTAGTTATGTTGTTGTTCAAACCACAATACTTCTATTTTTTAGAACGAAAAAACTGTAACTAAAAGTTTATTACATATATGCTTTTCCTGTACAAAGAATTGTATGTTGAACGTATATTTTTAATCTTTTATATATATATTTTTATATATGTAGTATAGGCCATAGTGGTGTAACGGAACGGAGTCTGGCTAAACGATGGTTTTGGTGTCGACTCGGAGGAATTTTGATTTCGTATACTTAATGCGCAATGTTTCGTAAATATAGCAGAATGTGAGTATCGGCGTGTCTTAACGCTAGGTTCCTTCTATCTTCCTATATTAGGGATGCAACGTAAATTAATTTATTTTTTATTTTCATTTATAGTGCCAGTCAGATTATATTGAATACAATTACGTAAATGAACGTGAGGAATCGTAAGTTTTATCTTCAGACTTATTTATAGCAAACGCAATGTCTCCAGAGTTCGGTGGAAAGTGGGGAACGAAGTGTTCTACACTAGGTTCCCATGTTCCCTCGAATACAGCGTGAATCTAAAAAAATATATAAAAGAAATGACTTGAAATTTATTGCCTATTAGTTATAATTAAAATTAATTCACTATATCTAAAATAAAAGACGTTTATTTGGTTATTTTACCTAAAATGGATTTTTAGTGGAGCATATATCGATGGAAGTACCTATTTGGGTAATACAAAAGCAAAAGGCTCCATAACTGTTCATGTTTAACATTTACATTTGGGTTACTTACAAAGTGTTATTGCTAACCGACGATGGGCACTTCTCTAAGATATGTGGTTATTTCTTTTGCATATGTATTCAGAAATTTATACAATTGATTTAAGTAAAAACTAAGTATTTTTTAAATCAAATAATATATTAAAGCGTAATACATATTTCATATAAGCAAAGGGAACCTATTTTTTTGATCGTGTTGAGTGGCAGAACTCAAAGCCACGTTTTCCCTTGGTACCAGACCGAAAATATTAAATATTTCATTTTCTCGAGTGGGAATCATACCTACAACCTACCTGTTCCTCTAATCCCAATGCCACAAATGGCCATTTTGCGATGTTATACAATAATTAATCAAAATGATTTTATTTAAAAGTTTAATAAATATTAAACGATTGCACATTTTCTTTACGTTACATTATGTGAGTAGTTGGGATTTGTTGGTTCTGGCGCACGCGCCAGAACCAACAAATGCGCTAGAACCACGGGAGTGTGCCAGACCCCGCGCGTCGACTTGTCGATGCGTCGAAAATTAAAAAAAAAAAAAAAAAAAAAAAAAGGTTTAGCCCCCCATTTGAATCGATTGCGCCGGGTCCCAGAGCTGTAGCTCTAACCGTTCCAAAGATAGTTTTTCGATTAATTAAATGCCACTAGACGCGTCTCTTATCACTCACCCTCATTAAGCTCGGGCCCGGCCTTATCGCTCGCTTCCCCGAATTGCTAACAACGAACCTACGTCACAGTGCAGTGTTGCTGTCTCTTTCTTGCATTACTTATCACCTAACGACACCACAGTGCCCATCTCTTTGTCGCTATGTTGCCTAACAATTTGTTTATTAAAAACTTCTCATTTAATATGCAATTTCTATCATTTTAATCTAATAAAAATGTCTAACCTACCGAAATCCTGCAATTTCTCTCATTTTAATCAAAGCGCCAGAAACCGCGATACAGGACTGTGTGCTAGAACCCGCGATATTAAATCGCTTTCTACAAATGATTTTCTTATTACAATCTTTGTGATTTTATTTAGTCTAAATACTTCCATTGTATTTTTTACTATATAATGTTTCAAATAATGGTGCGCCGATGTAGCAACATTTTGTTTATTAAAAACTTCTCATTTAATATATATATATTTTTATGAAATCTAACAAAAACAAATCGAAATGAGAGAATAAAAATGTCAAAAAATTTTCGACCTAACCTAACCTAAGAATAAAAATCTTTTGTTTATTAAAAACTTCTCATTTAATATATATATATTTATGAAATGTAGCAAAAAGAAATCGAAATGAGAGAATAACAATGTAAAAAAATGTTCAACCTAACCTAACCTAAGAATAAAACTCTTGATTTACTAAAATTTTACTTTGTTTTATTTTCATTTGAAACGCATTTTAATAAAACCAAATAATATTTTTTATCACTTTAAACAAAAGACTAAATAAATTAATTTACTAAAATTTTACTTTGTTTTATTTTCATTTGAAACGCATTTAATAAAACCAAATAATATTTCTTATCACTTTAAACAAAAAGACTAAATAAAATTAATTTACTAAAATTTTACTTTGTTTTATTTTCATTTGAAACGCATTTTAATAAAACCAAATAATATTTTTTATCACTTTAAACAAAAAGACTAAATAAATTAATTTACTAAAATTTTACTTTGTTTTATTTTCATTTGAAACGCATTTTAATAAAACCAAATAATATTTTTTATCACTTTAAACAAAAAGACTAAATAAATTAATTTACTAAAATTTTAACTTTGTTTTATTTTCATTTGAAACGCATTTTAATAAAACCAAATAATATTTTTT
>HE668690.1:0-19260 GCA_000313835.2 Heliconius melpomene melpomene
AAAGTTTATATAAATAGGTCTGTTCAATTAAACCCGAGGCGCGATACAGCATAATCTTGTGTACTTACGCTGAGTAAGTTGTCGAGTGAATTGTGTGTGATTTAGACCGCTAGAGCCTAAAGCGTTATAACCACGCATTTAAGTGTTTACATACGAAATTGGAATTTAAATTTTCTATTGCAATGATTGGGGATTTGGTTCGTGTTTTACGTATGTTTATTTTTGTTTTCGTCTGCCATTCAGGCAGAGTTTGAGGCATCGAATAAGAAAATGTTCATATTACAGCTTCACAAGATATCCTACATATGGTATGATAGGCAGAGAGATTCAAGTGTTCCTATACTCTTTTTCCCACTCTCCGCCCAGTTTTCTGTGTTATAAGAACAACCGCCCAATATTATAAGGACAACAGGAGAAAACAGTTTAGGCATATTTTTAATGAAATTCAGTTGTACCTAAGCCATATTGTTAATTCATAAGAACAAAGAGATATCAATCAGTGTTACGTCTAGAGATTATGTTTAGATTGATTACGGTGAAACATTCAGTGAAGAAAGATAACACTGTTTTATAAATTCTGCTCATTTCAGTCATATTGGATGTTTTTATATTGCTAAACTAACGCCACGCTTTGTCTTTCCAGATCGCATAATAATAAAAATTAAAATCACCTTAAGCGAGAATCAAACTAGTAATTATTGCGTACTCCCAAACCTTGATGCTGTTATAAAGATATCAAAACATGCCTTTGGAATTTAAATCTAGAACCACAACGTATTCAGTACTTCGCCATAAAATTTAAATATATAAGATTCTTCCGTTACTGAATGAATGACATTCGACGCACATACGACACTACTATAGTTAGAAAGTTAAAATTTGGCATTTAGGAAGGTGAGGAAGTAGGGTACCACTAAGGTTTTATGAATGTTCTACGATGGCAAGGGTAAACGAAAGATATAAAAGTAGACAAAGTTGAGGGCGACGACGAAACTTTAATTTCTTTTGTTTGTGTCATTTAGAAAAAGTCAAATAAACAATTTGTATCTATTAGTAATTCAATATCGATTAACAGTTAATCTCAATTTGTGTCCAGAGGCGCAACTAAATTGTTTGGATTGGCAGAATAAAGGTCTGAGTAAAGAACATTAGTTTAGGTGCGAAAATAATCGGAGTGACTGTCGGGTAAGATTTATTACGTTTTTGTATAGTTTACATGAGGCCGTTGTAACACTGGGGCATAGCGTGTGTATTTAAACGTGATTGTTGTGGGTTCGATACCTACTCGGGGTTAAGAATTATTTGCATTTTGTCGCTCTGGTAACAAGACAAAACGCAGAGTTATGTTCCGTGACTCAACACAAAATTTCTCGAAAATTGAGTAGAAAGTGGTAAAAGAAGTTGAAAAACGCTTTTTTGTAATAGTAAGTTAGTATATATATAGTAAGGCGTAGTAAGACTTTGTGTTCCGCCATTCAACACGCAATATCTCTAAAACAGGTAGAAGGTCGACGGAATGTCTTAACACTATCACATCTCTCTGTAGCAGACAAGCGGGAGGTAAACGTTACAAAAAAGCAAAAGTAGCAAAATTACCACCCTTTCTTCCTTCCAACTTCATATAAAATCTTTACCAGATTTGAATTCAAAAGTTCTAATACATAGAATAGTCTAAAACTATTGAGTCTTAGCCTGGCAATATCATATTACTATAGTTTACCCGCCTCGAGTAATTCCGTCGCAATTCTTTTGATCCCAACTTATTCTACAACAGCAGGGTTTTGTAAATATATTTTTGAACGTATTTATTTCTCGATGCTCTTCCCCACTTTAGAATTCAGTCCTCGTGAGTCTTTTTAAAAAGATATTTTTGTATTATTTAATCGTTTCTGGGAGAACGTTTCGAGGAAATTTTGTTTTGAGATGTTATTATGGCGGTTAATTAAAACGACATTTGGGTATTTTTAGGGTTCCGTTCCTCGGAACGAAGAAACGGAATCTTTATAGAATCACTTTGTTGTCGGTCTGTTCGTCTATTCGACCATTAAATAAATAACATATAAAAGATATACAAAAAAGATTCGCCCATTTATGCATTGTTTTTGCTGTTTTTCATATGAAATTCACCGCGTAACCAAATCCGGGCCATATAGAATTCTCGTCTACCTATAGCTATGAAATTTGGCATAAAGTAAAATGAAGTACAAATAAAGAAAAAAGAAAATTTATTGGTATTTTATAAAAAAATATTACATATTTATGTTTGTAGTTAGTTCATTTTTGTTTTGAAAGTTTATAATAAGAAGACGTTTTATAATAATGAATAATGTCACTATTGAAGGACATTATCCTTGAATCGATTGAATGAAATAATTCTTATCTAACAGTTTACATATAGCAGGTTACCCAGAAGAAACCTAGTGGACGAGGGATTGCGTGTTCAGTTACACTTTTTAATTTATTGACGAGGAAGTATAATGTTTAATATATGTGACTTCCAATCAAAAAGTTTAATAATTTTAATATAAATAAATAAATAAATTAAAATTTTCCATATATTTAAAGCAAAAAAATCCTTTCTTGTTTTAGACAGATTTACATTCAAAATGTTACCCAACAAATAAATTGAATAGATTCTTTGCATCAAAGTTTGTATTGAACTTTGTTTATACAGAAATCTGCACGGCGTATGCGAGAACACGCGCTACGCATATTGCAAAGTGGTTACAGATCGTATTTTATAGCGAAAGCTTGTCGTCGCTATTTTTAAGATGTTTGCGTTGCCCTAAATTATTTTTTGTTTCAAATGTTTTATTATGTGTTTCTATGTTGACGCCGCCTTGGTACAGTAGCATCTGATTTTAAAACCGACAGTTGTAAGTTCGGTACCCACTCGGAGGAATAAATTATTGTTATTTTCTCACTCTGGTAACAAATACTTCTACTTCTCAATACGTAATGTCTGAGAAATCGTGCAATAGGGAGTTGTCTCTCTTGACCTTAGCACTAAGTTCCCTCCGCCTACCACTGCTAGCCAGATACAATATAGAGCTAAAAGAAATTTCTTTCAAAATAGCATTACAACTTTAAGATAAAACCTTATTTTATCTAAACTTAAAGTGACACTTCTCCGTAAAAGGCTATCGGATCCCTTTTTTTCAGCAATTTCATAAAAACTTTTAAACAATTAATTATTATCAAATTGATATTTTTTTCTCAAGTTTTATCAAGTAATGCACTGGCTTAGTGAGGTTCAGCCTGACCCCAGTTAGGGGAACCGTTTGTTTTATAACTTTCAAAGTAAAATATCTTGTAGCCTATTAATGTCCTGGAGGCAAAAATTCTTGGATCTTTTTTTAGCGTATTAAGCTTTTTATAGAATGAAATGGCCTGTTCATTCTTATAGAAACATTCTTACGTCGCTCACTTGTTAAAGTCTTACGGAGTCTCAGATAAGAGACGTTGGATTTACTTAACGTTGAAAATGTTTTAATTTTTTTTCTTCTAAATATACATTTTTTTAAAGAAATATTTATATTGTTATGTTTTTATGGTAATTTTGTGTGAGGTTAATTTAAAATGTGAGAGTTAAGAAGAGTCGGGATGTATGCGATGGTTTTAGATTCGACTCCCCACTCAGTATAGTGCTTATATTGGATTTCGAGAATAACTTCTTACTAGGTTCTCGCTGTCTAATCACTACAATATCTCTGTCTTCGACACGCCTGGAGTGTCGTTATAGTGTCATAAAGAAAGGTTCCTTAAGGTTCCCTCCCTCGTCCTACCTATCGTAAAAAAACATAAAACAAAAAAATATATAAACATACATATTTCTTATATTACTACAAAACCTAATTCAAAGTGGATATTAATAAAATTTTCACAACAAAATCTAACTTGATTTAGAAAAGCAGTACTTGTAAAAGGTAATAACATATTCTTTGTACGGAACACTCATTACGGCTTAGTGTTTGTAAAACATTTGATTGCGACGACGTTTGTTTTAGCTTGCGTGTTTAGAGAGTCTAAGTGAGAGTAATGTGGAATACATTTTATCTTTATTATTTAATATTTTTAGCTTGGTATTGTCGTCGCATAATTGACGTTTGGCTGTATAGTCGCGGTAGTGGGTTCGGTTTCCACTTGGGAGAAATAATTATATTCTTTTCCTCCCGGTTTTTCTTGTTACCAGAACCAGACTAAGCGCGGTATTGACAACCACTCAATGTTTCGAACACCATCCTTTAATGTTTCGAGAATTGTGAGAGAAGTATGGGAAGGGCTTTATCCAGCATTTAGCAGAGGGAACCTAGTGTTTAGACACTCTTTCTCTCTCTCCACCCAATTTTGTAGACAATGCGGGTTGACAGATGGTTTTATTACCAGTGCGAGGAACTGATAATAAATTATCCCCATAAGTGGAAATCGAACCCACATAACACTCACGTTTACAGTCGGAAGCTATGCATTTGCACCACAAAGCCCTCGTCTTTTTACTACATATTGGATTAAAACTCATAAGCGCCTTGCCCACTTCTAATTTTGTTTATCTTTTTCAATTTTATTTTTGGCCATTAATGCTTTACTAGCTTTCATTTTTCACTTTTTCAGCCGTGATTTTTGCATGGCCCTTTAAGCTTATTAAATGTTAAAAAATATTGTTTTATACCTTTTTACACATAGTAAAGATTACAAAAAAGAAATACATATTTTTGACATAAAAGCGACTTTTAAAAGTCCATTCTTTTCAAAAAAATACAGTGTAATTTTTTTTATTACTAGTATCCATTACATATATACTCATTCTGTCATATAATATTTTCTATCCAAACTGCAAAACATTCGTGAAATGAATTTATGATCGTCTCGCTGCTATCAACAGATTAGATACAAATAGATTTAATTATTTCAATCTCTCAAACATATGTACCTATGCAACGTCTAATAATATAATAACTTTATAAAGCTATCATCGTTAAGATTTATCTGTAAAATTTCTCACAGGCGGTGTAACTCGATTAAAAATTCATTCAACCGTCCACGCCGACCCGCGGGAATAATTTAGTACGATTCACACTTTCAACGTGCCAGGCCCTTTTTTCGCACGTACTCATATATACAAACATATACTTATATTATACTAGCAACCCAAACACGGCTTCGCCTGCTTAAATTTTTTGTTATATTTTAGCTAAATTATACAAAATCCTTACATAAATTGTAGCTTATGTACACAGTAATATACTTTAGAGTTTTATTATGAAAAAATGGAACAAACATTCATCCTCACAAACTTTCATATTTTTAATATTATTAGTATAGAATAAATGTAAAACTATTCCAAGTGACTCGCAGACAAAGCATACGCTGAAATTTAGTATTTAGGGACCTTGAGGGAATTGAGGAATACTAAGAGAGGAGAATAATCCTATAGACATATAAAACGATATTTTACGATTTGTGGCCAACGTAACGGAACTACGAACTATAATTAGTTTTTTTGAAATAATATATCAATTTAAAATATATAAAAGGAAATGTAATAAAGAGATAATTTTAAATCAAATCGCTCTCCTCATACAAATCTATCATCCATCAAATATTTGCTTAAAATCACCATTTTAAAAAATCAAAAACAAATACCAATTCTAAACTTATGATTAATTATATTTTTGAATAAACAAGAACGTTTCAGGATATTGAGTAATAAATCAAAAAATGGAACTGTATGAGACGGTGACACTGTACCAATCATAATGTTTGACAAACGAACGAATGAAAGGCGATAATAAATGTTTCACAGTGGATATATGCAAATTGGCGCAACAATTCTCTTATATAAAATATCTAGATTTGGCTATATTATTAATATGTATTAAGTTTTTTTATTTAGCCAGTTAAGATAACTCACGGCGTTGAGTTCCGCTATTCGAGACCTAACGTGTTTACACTACAGTTTCACGGTCTTCTTTTCTAAATGGGTGAAGTATATGCGTGAAATAATATTATATATGTCATTTCCTTTCTAAGAAATAAATTATTTTCTTTCCTCCGCTTTATAAACGTAAAGCTTGGGGTTGATACTCATCACTTAAGCCACATGTCTCGAATTTGAGTCAAAATTAAAAGACTTCTTGACACTAGATTATCCGAGACTATACTGCAATATGAAAAAAGCGTGGGGATATTTTTAACATTATTTAAATTCAAACAGAATTTACAATCACCGCGTCTAGTAAGACACCGCGTCTAGTCTACACCACGGTGCTTTGTAATAAAGTACCTTAACATTAAATTATAATATCATAATCCTTTTTAGACATCAAAATATTCAAACACAAAACTAACTAAATTCATTCAATACACGAACTCCATACAAAATAAACTTAATAAACACCTATTGTCTTTTCAATAGTGAAAATTCGAACTGAAAACAAAGGTCGCATCTAGGGCGGTATCAGCACGCTGCACCCGCCGCAAACCAATCACAAAATATTTGCATTCCGTTGAAAAAGTAATACGATTATTAATTTACTACCGATTCAACGTTATACACCTCGTCCAATAAAGTCGCGATTCACGATATATTAACTATGCGTATGTTTGTATGTAATGTGTTTTTTTGCCAAATAATTTTAAATGGAATAAGTCAAGCCAAATTTAAGCTAACTTAAAGAGATATTACATAAAATTATAATTAACGAGAACATTATCAAAGGACCTGTTTCTCTTTCACCTTAAAAATATTATAATGGGTTAGACAAGGTTATATATTTTTCTTTACAACTAGAACCAACTCAATTCACTTTTTTTACTTAGAAAATACTTGTAAACCAGCCAAAACAGCGTTTTTTCCTATTTTTTGGTTATGAATAATTCATTTAACTAGTAAGGCTATATATAGGTTTTATTACAGTTGTTAATTTCGATATAACCCACTGTACCTACTCTTATCCCTTAGCTATTTTTATTTATCTTCACGGGCGAAGCAGCAGGTCTAATCTAGCGAATAATAAATCAATATTCATATAGAAAAATAATTTTAATTTTCTTAGATCGACAGTGTTTCTTGGAAAAATTTTCGGACCCGATTTAAATAAGCGGCGTCGAAGCGATTATGTAAATTACATTTCATTTTGCAAAAAGTGAATTTAATGAGAAACGAAATTATCACTGCCATAGTAATTATGTGAGTAATTACATTGGAATGAGTCATTGGACTTAATTCTGTCAACGCAAATGAGGCTTTTGAGGCTTACCCACACTTTGGTGGTTTCTGGGGGAAAATAAAAAATAGTTTTTTTTTTTATTTCCACGCATAGAGTGTACGAGAGAGTGACTTATTACACGAAACACAGAAATCATGATAATACCAAAAATAATAAAAAAACAGTATTCCTATGTCAATAATATTTTAAAGACTAATAAAGCTTAGAACACTAATATAATATATCGTCGCGACGAACGACTGTTTTATTTCTTTGCGCAATATAAATGCTAATATTTTCATAGTCTTGGCCCAGTGATTCAGCGTCTGACTGTAAACGAAATGGTTATGGGCTTCATTCCCGGTCGGGGTGATGAATTATTATCATTGGTTTGCCCTGGTAGAAGAACCGAGACGTTGAGTTCCGGTACTCGTTCACTTACAGTGAGGAACGGAGTGTTTTAACACTAGATTACTTTGTATTATATATTATTTGCGGAATACAGCGTGAAATTGAAAAATTAATTAAAATATTGATATATTGTACTCTACAAAATCCAGATCAAAGTTCATCTACACCGTACTATTCAATCTAATTGAGTGAAAACAAAGAACATGGTATGTAAATAGGTTGGACCATATCTCTACTCCACTTCTACATATATAGAGATGCTGTAGCGTCGGTCTTTCAGTTTGATTACCGTAAGTCCGCTCGCTTCGATAAACTTTCTAAGCATTTGATCCTGTACGGACTCCATGTTATTGTGGATCGAAGTACAGTCCTGATATGATTGTCTTCCTTTTTAATTTATTTTGTTACTATTCGTTTTGGTTCACGTCTTTAATTCTACACAAGCAAAGTTTGCTTGTGTAGAATTAAAGACGTGAAATATCAAATCTAGTTTTGTCCCGTTCTCATAGATTTTTTATTTTATTACATTCCTTAACTAATCTACATGTAAAATTTATTTTATTTAAGTTCAAGTACTTCTTTGCGCTGACTGTCAATAATTTAGTAGCGGAAACTTCACGCTGTATCCCGTACACAACAGGGTAGGCAGAGGCATTCTACTGTTAAGAAACGTAAAATATTAAATTATATATAAATTTATATTTAAAATATCTTCTAACTGGTGAGGAAGACCGAATTGAGGTCGATCTCAGTGTTTGATTGCCGTAAGACCGTCCGCTCTAGTGAGCTTTCTGAGCATTCGACATCGAGTTGCTGCCACGACTATTGTAATAAAATATATATATATTTTACTAAAATAAAAAAATGTGCAGTTATTAATAGCAATTTCTTTGGTTTTAGATATTATTTTATCACACAAAAATCATACAAAAGTCCAAGTGTTTATGACTACAAAGTAATTAAAGCGTTAAGTTCCAAAACATAAATTAACAATTAAAATTTTAATAATATGTGAAATGGATATTATTCTGAAGACAATTCTTTAATAGTGATCGAATTCACGTAATTTCTTATAATTAATTTGTTTTTAACTTTTAACTTTAATTTATGGCAACACTTAATTCAAGTGAAGTCAAAAGGGACCAGTCTCACTAAATTCATGGTACCAAGAACTCAAAGTAAACATTTGCTCGAGTTAGTGCAAGAGCGCTTCTCTGCTCGCGGTCTTCGAACATAGCACTATTATGATGCTCCCACATTCTATATTAGAATTCAATTATACGCCTATATAGTTTCGTAGGTAAGACAGTTTCTACAAATAATAAATGAGTATCTTTATTCTTTATATTAGAAGCTGCATTTCTTTAGACAATGGTAGTTTTAATTCACTTTACGCTTTTTGCGTATGACAGAGTAGGCAGAGGGTAATTAGAGGTAAAACAATTGATACACCACTATTCACCGAATTTTGAAACATTGCGAGTGAAGTGGCGGAACTCAACGCCGCGAAAGGTGAGTATATGTAGTACTTTAGATGTATAATAGAAGATGTAATGTAATGGAAACACGTGTAGGTAATGAATCAAATTGTTAGAGATACTTTTTTGTAAAATGGGAAATAACATTTTAAAAATATTAAATATTGTTAAAGACTTATCTATCTCTCTTTCTATATCTAATTTATCCGGTAACAAAACGAAGTTACCACAATGAATACACCACCGTTTCTTATATTAAAAAAAGCTTATTAAAAGTTGAAATTAATTGAAAAAATCGCAAGTGCCTCTCAAACTTTGATTAATTATCTGCTTACGCCCTATAAAATATCGAAGGGAAACATTTACATAATATAAATTAAAACAATGTTAATTGAATCCCATCGTAATGAAACCCAGTAGAGTAGAGTGGCGTCGGCAAAGTGGAATTCCTATGCCGGTGCTCCACGAGGCAGTCACGTGGTAATAATAAAGCAGTTTTTTGCAATATTGTTTATTAATTGTATATGTTTTCGTCATTTTACGTATTTTCCGCAATAATCAGGATGTATAGAAAAGTTTAGTATGTCATATCCATTTCCAATTTTCAGAACTGCTTGTTGAGTGGCGGTACTCAACACCGTAAACACTATAA
This sequence comes from Heliconius melpomene melpomene, assembly GCA_000313835.2. NCBI lineage: Eukaryota > Metazoa > Arthropoda > Insecta > Lepidoptera > Nymphalidae > Heliconius > Heliconius melpomene. The sequence goes on from HE668690.1 coordinate 9,750, forward strand.
TAATATGAACTTGAAAGTTTTCCCTAATTAGATTTGGAACACGTAATCATTGCATTTTCTCAAAGACTACTTTATCCATACACTAGGTTCCCAGGTTCCCTCTGCTTACCCTGTTACGTGCAGGATACATCGTAAAGCTTAAAAAACACCTACATATTATATAACAGCTTACATTTACAGCCTTCCGGTATTATTTGAGCTTTCGTCGATAATTTCGAATGGAACCCTCAACTGTAATGGTGTGTCGGCCAAAGTAAAATAACTATGAATATTACATGATGTTTTTAATCGAACTCGATATCACAGCGACGATTCCAAATGTATATTTTAATAACCGTATAAACTGTGTCATATAAAGTTTTTTTATACTATCATTTCATTTTTCATTTGTGGATGACTCCATGGATTGAATCGTTCGTCTCTTTTAAATTTTATTTCTATGATACGATTTTTGCAGTATTAAGTTTTGTTCAAAAATTGTTGGTGTTTATACTAAATTGAAAACTGAATTTTTATAATTTTAAACTTTGTATTTTTTTATGTAAAGCTTTTCATAATAAGTATAAAAAGATTTACAAAAAAAAATATTTGATTAAACGATTGCTTGATACTAAGGTGTTTAAATTTTGACTAAGATAATGCTTGTAAATGAAATATTCTCGTTTTCTGCGGGCTGCCGTGACGGAGAGTTACAGTTGTAAGTTCGATTCCCACTCGGAGATTATATTCACTTCCTCTCTTTAGTAACGAAATTTGACGGAAAGAAGGGAACAGAGTGTCTTAGTACAAAATTACCTCTTTCTACTTTTCTATATCCAGGATACATATTTTTTAGCTTCACAAGCTAAAAAGATATAATTTCTTTGTTATGGCTCTTTGAAATTAAATATACATATGTCTCTAGTTACATCACCAATACTACAATTTTGACAATAAAAAGAGACTGAGGATAGAGAGAGATTTTGCCTCTCACCTTTTTTAACAGAATATATTAAATATAAAAAAAATATCTGATAAAAAAAACATGACAAGGACACAAACTATATTTTATCAAAAGAAAATTCCCAACGCTAAAAGTATAGCAGTGTCAACTCTAAATTGAATTTTGAACGCGCTAATACCATTCATCGCTATTCACGCAAGGCTGTCGGGCAAAATTTTAAAATTTTTGTATTGTTTCAGTTTTTACTTTAGTGAAAAATGTATGGATATAGAAGAATTGAATACTTTTAAGTGCTGTGTGAAATATAGACTATTTATATTATAACAGTGTTCGAACAAGGTTACGCGAGAATGACATTATTATTTGTTGTATTGAGTAAAATATATAAAAAATTGTTTTAACTCTAAGCAAGTCGAAATAAGAGTCAAGACTAGGGTTGTTGAAACTTAAAGTTCCTTTTTTAAAATTTTATAAAAAAAACCATTCAGACGTCAGGCTCCAGATTAGCCACAAAATGTCTAGCGCACTGGAATACTAAGGAGGTCGGACATAAACTGCTATAACTATACTACAGTACTACGTTCGATGCATTTTTATAGGCTATGTCATAAATGAAACTTCTATAGAGCTGTTAACTATCTCATAAACGATATAATGTTCAGAACAATGTGTATTATATAGAATATGTAATATTTTACATGTTTTGTGAAATATTACATATTTCATTTAAGGTTACGTTTTTAATTTAACTTTTAGTATAAATAGTTGACTAATATTTTAAGACCGCTTAAGGCAGTTAATTTTATTTTATTTATTCCATAAAAAATGTTAATTCATTCCTTTTTTCCTATATACCTATGTTGAGTCGTGCTACTTATCAAAAATTGGGTAAAAAGTGAAGAACGAGCTGCCTTAACACAAGATTCCTACAGCCTCTCGTGATACGTAAACGTAACGTAAATATAAAAAGAATCGACAATAGAACTAAAAAAAATTATTATTTTCCCTTAAAAAAATGAAAAAACGCATTATTTTTTAACTTTAGGAACATTTGACTGTGAAACGACGAAATGAGTGTGAAGTGTAATAAAATACCTTTCTAAATCATCTTTAGCATTTCATTTGCTAAAATTAAATTTTAATTTTAATTTGTGATGAACGTTCAATTTTAATAGCTTTAGAGTAGCAGGGACCTTTTTCTTCAAAATGGATTAAAATAAATAAAAACAAAATTAACAAAATATATAATATTGTAAAAGTTATGTATTTAAAGTTAATAATAATGAAGATTTAATTTTTTACTAAATTATATTATGTCAAAAATGCCATCGAAATGCAGTGTGACAACGTTTGACGTCAACGTTAAACACGAGAGTTATGGTTTCCCGCCCAGAGGAATGATTATAATTAAAATCCGCATATAGCAGGTAGGCAGAGAGAACCTATTGTTAAGACATTTTACGCCAAATTCTCAAGGCATTGCGTGTGGAGTGGCAGATCTCAACCCCACAAATCAACGTATAATAAGTCAAAAATTCGGTGGAAAGTGAGAAACAAAGTATTTTAACATAAGGTTCAATCTGTCTACCCTATTTTATACTAGATACAGCCCCTAAAATAATGTGTATAACATAACATAACCCAAAAGCACCACAAATACTAACAAAAGACATTATAAAGAAAAAACATAATCATTAATTTCAATCCCACTATAGGAATTCTGTAAAGGCATCTAGAAGTAAGAAAAGTGAGGTGAGTGCCGGCTGCATACAAATAGTTTATAAATGGTCGGTGTCGCGACGGATTGTGGAAGGAAAACGATATAATGACATTATATCTAAAGTTTTACAGTACTGTATTGTTATAGATTGATTGTGTACAGAAAATACTGAAACATTTTACCCTGAATTTATATAAGAATACATTTGTATTTTTCTAGCATCGCATGTATAGCGTATACACGGGACGGGAACCCTGGGATCCTAGTGATAATTACTATTTTATAAAATTTACTATCACAATACTAACCGCGGCGTTAGATTCCGCCACTCACAACACAATGTCTCTTTTTCAAATATACCTTCATTATCCCATGAAATATTTATAGTTAATTCTTAAAAACTGCTAAGCCTTTAATAACAAAATCCACTTTGACGACAGTTCTTCGCAAAACAACTATAATTCATTAGACGGTCTATGAATGGTCGGTATTACAGAACTGAATGAACGCCATTACGACTTTAATCCTCGCATCGATAAATCAGAATGAGCCATGATTGCCGCGATTTAGTTAAAATATTAGAGTCGAGGTAGTTTATAAATAGGCTTATGGGGGCCTAATGTAAGCCTTTATTATGAGATCGAATAATAACATGGACATTTTTTGTAAATGATATAAAAATTGAAACTTTTAAGGCCGTCGTCTTTTAACAAGGTAAAGCGCGACGTTGAGTTTCGCTACTCAACACTCAATGCCTAAAAAATTTTCAGCAGTAATTGGGGAACGAAATGTCTTAACATTAGGTTCCCTCTGCCTACTGTGCTATATGTGGTAATAATAATAATAAAAAAAACTTAACTATAAAATTATAGTGTAGGTTAAGTAAAACTTTTAGCTATTGGTTATAGTTGTAATGTTATAGTTTTGGTTATGGTTGTATAAATGTGCGCGCATGTGTGTGTGTGTGTGTGTGTGTGTGTTTACGAGGTAGTTTACTTATTTTTTTATTAACCTGTAAAAAGAAAATACGAATCCTATAATTAGAAATTTCTTTAGTATTTAATAAATAAATGTTATTAGCGAATAGTTAAATTTATATTAATTATACAAAAAATAACATTACAAATACCGACATCTAAAAAGAAAAAGTATGTATGTATATATTCAAATAAGCATCAACTTACAAAACATTGAACAATTTAGCATACTACACGTTTACCCTAAATTAGTAAAAAAAATTCCAACCAAACATCAACATCAGATGAGGAATGAAAGAAAAAGCTAAAAAAACATCCACAAACGTCTTTGTGGCCTCACTCCATATAAAACATTTATTTATCAACACAATATTACACGAAATGAAAAGCCAAAAGCTTTATAAAAATGAATTATAAGGCAATTCTGAATACTTTGATGGTATCCTTCTGAATCTATTTACTTTTCCCAGCGATTTCTTGGAGTAAACAAAAATGAAACGGTCTTAATCTTGATAAAAGAAACTTGCAATGGGTTAAACACTTGAAGATCGACAAACATCGTAGACTTCAAAAGGAAGTGGATGAGGAGAGCGGGGTAAAAAGTACAGGGTAACAGTAAAAAATATATATTTTTTAATCTTATTTAGTGAGTCGAGGCGTCGCAAAGACCAGAAGTCAGGTGGCGTTGCAAAAGAAAACTCATTATTCCTTATTCACCGCTCGCAATGCGATAGAGTCGTAGCCCACTGTCGATAACTTAGTTTGATAGCATTTTTACTTACTATAAATTCGGTTTGAATTATATATTTCAAAGGAAAGTATATATTTTTTCAGGTGATGGTTATATATGTATATTTTTATTCTGTCTTTCATAGTGATAAATCACTACTTTCACTATTTTCTATTTAAGTTATGGTGTCGTTTATTATATTTCAAATTATGAAAATAGTAAAATATCGTATTTTCAATATAATGCAACATTTTTATGGTCCCATAAGGGAAGAGAACTTAATGTTAAGACTCTCTCAGTGCTAAAACGCTATTGTTATTTCATTATATTTTTTTAGGCAGTACGGTAATAGGAAAAAAGTATTTTTAAGTTAAGATTTATATCATCTAGATTATGATTTATTACTACAAGTAGTTTACGAAAACGGACTCACTTGCAACTATTACTAGCCATTATATAAAATAATTTCAAGCAATAAACCCATATGAATTACACTAAAACTAATATCGACAAAGACATCGACAGATCCTCACCCGAGGCTCAGTAATAAATTTTAAAACTAACACATCAGTATGCCGCTGTCGTCCCCCGTCTCCACATATAGCAGGACAAAGCAAGATATATTATGTCTGTATGAGCAACGTGCAATTTCAAGCTTTTACTGTAAACTTATCCTTGTGTTAAATATTGTATATTTTTTATTATAAATGTTATATATAAGTTTTATTAATATATTGTCTAAATTATATACCTATGAGGTCAGTCGTAGTGCAGGATCACATGTGTGTGACTGTAAATGTGACTGGTTGTGGCTTCAATTCCCACTCGAGGAAATTAAATGTTTAATGTTTTTATTATCGCTCTGGTAACGAGGCAAAGAGCGCTGAGTTCCGCCACTCAACCACAATGCCTCTAGAATTGGGTGGAAAGTGTGGAACGGAAGTGTCTTAATGAGAACGAAGTGGCTTAACACTATAGTCCCAAGTCCCCTCTACCTACCCTTATATTTTGCCCTAAATGTGAAGTAATGTGGCCAATTGGAATGAGAAGCGAAGAAACGGAGACTTTTGACACTAAGTACTCATTGACTACCCTCTAATATTAAAAATACAGCATGAAAATGAAAGTAAAATCATAAATACATACCATTTACGGCTGCACCATAACATCCTCAACATTTAATTTAATACCTTAATACTATATATATGTAGTAGTAACATTATCTTATTGGTCACAATAGTAGCTAATTGCCAATCAATTACCTCCCCTCATATATCGATTATAATCTGATCTAAATTGAGCAATGGAAATTGTGTAATACATATTATCCACATATCTATCTATATCTTATAGAAAAATAGATATAAGTACTTCATATAAACAGAATAGGATGCTCGATAGCGCGGTTACCTTAAAAACTTCTGGTTGGAATTGGTTTTGTTTAATTGGATTGTTAGTAGTAAACCAGGGTAGGCCAAGGGTACCTGGGAACCTACTGTTCGGACACTCTGTTTCCATTTAGATACTTTCACACTTTGGGCCGAATCTTGGAGACAAACCTATCTGTTATCTCACATTCTTTTTAAGCCTTCGTAGGTAACACATTAAATAAATATTTTAACTATTAAGTTTTGAAACAAACAAAATCGCGATACCTGACTAGTATAACGCACGAAGTTCCATAGATGTTTGGAAAACAGCTCATCCGGTAGCCCTACTGTCTCCTTCGTAATTATAGAGCCTTAATTGATTTGCTTTGTATACGGATTACCAATTAATTAGCGTGTAATGTTAGATGCGATGTACATGTATGTATGTATTGTATCATAGCTAGAGTAGGAAGGTATTATGAGAAAGTGGTAGAAAAACTTATAGGTTGCACTATAGAGGATATTGATGATGATTAAAGGCCAGTCGTGGCGCCGGCGCACAAGCGTGCGGCTGTAAACGCCACAGCTTGTTTGTTCGATTTCACCTCCATGAAATGAAATGTATACGATTCCTACTAGAAGAAATTAAATATTATTGTTCCATCTCTCTGGTAAGCGCAGTGTTGATTGCCACATACAACATCTAAAAAATTGGACGAAAAGTCAGGAACAGACGTCTAACTAATATAAATTTTCTTTACCCGCATATTATATCAGGGCAAGCGAGATACTGCGTGAAGCTATTATATTTAAAATAATTAAAAAACCTTTTATTATAATATGCCTATTATACGAGTATTTTGGACCTCAACGTTTCTTTTTTACACTAAGCCGTGGTTACTGGTGGGGTCAGATACTCCGATGCACTTTTTTACATTCTCTCGTCCATATTCGCTCACACAATAAGTTCTTTGACATGACTATAGAATAGCGTACAGCGTTTCGAGCGTCAGTTTTAAAAGTCTACTTTATTTTTTAGAAAATTATATGCAAACTGTGCGTACAAACTTGAAAAACTTGAAATTAGCAACTCAACAAGCAATGTTTCGAAATTTGGGCGATGCGTGGGGAACTTAATATCTTAATACTAGGTTCCCTTTACCTACGCAGCTACATGCTGGATAAAAGCTACGTAAAGCTACAAAAAACATTTTCCGCCAATTTCTCTTAATTCTCGCATTGACTCGACACAAGAGCGAAGAAATAAAAATATTTAATTTCCTCGAGTGGGAATAGAAACCTCAACCTTTTTCATAGCCTTTAAAAGAAACATATAAACAGATTTATAATTCAAACAAACAAAAACAAAATAGACTTTATTATTACCCATCACATTATATTATTAATATTTAACATCAAATCGTATATTGATAACAATATAATAGTATTAGGAAATACAGAAAACAAAAGAAAAACAGAAAAAAAGAGGAACACGCTAATGTAACGGGTATTATCGTGAATAATAAAATATACACAGTTTAGTATCATAAAGTGACGTTATGGAGGGCGAATGGGGGGAAACAGCCCCTGAGGATGATTTGAGCATAATGTAAGGACTCTTCAAATACTATTGATGATTATAATCGGGTATTATTTCGACTTCCGTATTTTGTACTGGTTGCTCTTTTCTGTCTTTTTTTGGGTATGTTTAGCAAAATTATTTAATTAACTTTATTTATTTCTTGTTTAATTAAATGGTTCTAATTTATCAAAATTTTGTTAGTTGATCAAGAAAAGATTTGCTAAATTATATTTTGTATCTTATATACTACTTCCTGAAAATAGCCTCTCCTGCTATTTTCAGGAAGGCTTTTGCAGAGGCAAAATAAAGTTGTAATTTCTTAGACGTTGCATGTTAACTGGTGGTACTCAACACTGCGGTTCGTCTACGGAAACAGGGAAATAAAAACAATTTAAATATAATTTCTCCGAGTGGGGATAAAGCCCATAGTAGTATTCGATGTTATTTAGATTTAGCTTACTATTTGACTAAATGAAGTAAAGAAGAATATATAGCAATTTTAACCTAATATAAGTTAGCTCTGTACCTCAAACAAGATCTCTAACAATATATGTCTAACATTCCACCTAGAATTCCACTTCATGTTCACGATTACCAAAATGCACGAGCACGTACGGTTAGATCAATCTACTCTCAAGGTTTACTCAATTTCGACTAACACTTCTATTAAAAAATGAACTAAACGCCTTTATTTTACAGTTAGAACCAGTGTAAGACTTAAATCGCGATTATTGAAGGTTTTAGATAATGAATTATTATTTTTATTTCCTTGCTCTGGTAACAAGACAAACTGCAGCGTTGAACTCCACCACTCAACACGCATTGTTTCAAAAGTGGGAAGATTGTGAAACGATTGGAGTGAAAAGTGGAGAACGAAGTGTCTTAGCACTAGCTTACTTCGCTCAGCTTATCCTGCTATATTTGTATACGGGATGCAAAGTGAAGGTATAAGAAAAGGAATGCTGGTGAATGGTTTTGGCTTATTCACCAGCATCTATTAAAAATAATAAAATGATTAGTGTTTTCAGTCACTACTACTAGTGTTTCAGCAAGCATAACTTAGTTCACACTGTGCCTACATTTCATGACATTGTATATAGGATAGCGGAACTGAACAACGCCTTTTACCTTATTCTCTCATGAGAGGATTGTCTTTAACTTCTCACTATATACTTTACATAGTAATATCAGATGATACTATATTCTCACTATCCACGACACATACTTCATATGCATAATATAAGGGAAACATCATGGTCGGCGAATATTTAGTGTTAAAACACTCCGTTCAGCACTCTCCATCTAATTTTCGATAGTATTTTGAGAGGAATTCAAGTCTACACTCCACTGCACCACACTCGCTATATTATACCAAAGAATAAACTCTACATAACAAGTAGTTATGATAGAACCATTGTATTCTCTCCAGAGTTCGCCTTTATTACCAAATTCAGCAAAATACCAGGTACGTTTCATAAGTCTTACCACTCAGACCTCTCGGGACGGGGACAGTGAAGATGTGAAACACATTCAATTTGTTAATGCATTCTCATATGAAGCTACGCTATGCTGGGAGTATATGAAGAGCAATACGTGTAAGTTAAATTTTAGCTGTCGTTTCGTCCTTGTTGTAATGTTACTTTGTAATAATATATTTAATATAAAAATATAAGAACAGTAAAAAAGAAGAAAACGTGGTGGCGTAATGGAACAGAGTAAACGTGATGGTTGTGGGTTGCATTCCTATTAGAGGGAATTAATTTTGATTTCTTCCCCGCTTTAAGAAAACAAAGCGGGATTTTGAGTTATTGCAAAAAGTGGATTAAGAGCGTTAAATAAAATCACAGTTTACATTGACAATCTCCCACTTTTCATATTTGAAATATATACCTGTCTACTAATGTACAACAGATCGGCTTTATCTATAGATATCAAGTCTCGTAGTAAAAGTAGAGTTGTATAACTAACCTTTTACTTGTTAAAGACAAAGCATTTTTGCTTCCAATATGTCACTATAGCGAGGCCGTTAGTGACCTGCAGATATCATCGGCAAAGGTATTTCGGATATTTCCCTTTAAATTCATAGTAGGAAGCCTCTTTGACATCGTGGTAGGTTACACCCACGTAACCACTATTGTGTTTACATATAAACCAGCTTTGTTCCTATTGTATAGTTTAATAATGATTTA
>HE668694.1:0-32353 GCA_000313835.2 Heliconius melpomene melpomene
TATATTTTTTAAGCAAAAAGCACTTTCACGCTCTTTCCCGCATAGAAGGGTTCTTTTCCCCCATTTCCTGTCCAATTACCAAGATATCGCGTATTTTTTGACGTGCTTTGTCTACCATAACGAGACATAAAAATAAATATCCCAAGATGGACAAAGAACTCAACCGTCACATTTATGAAAACCCGTTTTTACACTCCACCACGACGGTAAATAGTGGAAATTATAATATTTTAACACTAAATCCTCCTCACTTTCTCACTAAACAGAGAGGTATTATTCAAAAAAAAAACCACGTAAACTATTGTGTAAACATAAATATTCGAAATACATATTTTTTTTATTTTATTAGATTATACAAAAAGACAATTTTGACAATATATGTACGCACATACATAGTGTTTAAACTGATATCGCTAAAAGCTGAAAGCTCTCGAACGTAACGAAGTGCGACCGTTACGAAAAACAAATATGGACGTTCATATGAAAAATATTTATTTGTTGGTTTATTTAAAGTGGAAAAATATATTTGTTTTGTACATTTCGTTTTTACCGATACCGATGTTGATGACAGGTTTGTTTTAAGCTCTTGTTAAAATAAGTAAGTTTATAATTATTATGTGAATTAATATATCTTGATCGACCGAACTATAGTTAGTAAAGAGAGAGAGAGAGAGAGCACAAAAGGATCAAAAAGATTATCACGTTTTTATCTCCTTTTATATCAAACACTCCACCGAGAAATGTTATTTTAAATCTTTAATCCCTCGGAAATGTCTTACAGCGCCTAAATCATTTGCTTAAGAAGCTTCGTCGGGGATAAGTAGGGCAGATTTATTCGGCTATTCTTGTTTATTTCAAATAATTAATCAAATAAAATCATTTAAAAAATGAAATTGTTATACTTTCAAAAAAAAACAATATATATTTGGTTTCATTTTCCTAGTTTCAACAAAATTTGACGAGAGTTCAAGTTCTCTCGGTGTACTGCCCCACAGGAAAAAAAACCGACATACTGTTTTTTAACTAATCTTAAAATTCAAAGGGAAACGGTAGCCAAGACGGTATTATAATAAGAGCCTTATTTAGATAGCGCCAAGTGTCTTCATAAATAACGGGGTGGCGCCATTTAAATAAAATTACAATATTTCAGTCGCTCTCGAATCCCACCATCGAATCTAATTGCTCACTTGAAATGGTTATCGTTGAAAAGTGCCCTCTAGTGAGAATACTGATAATACTAAATTAACTTGTACTTTTCGTTTTATTTCTTGCTATACCTGCATATCCTACCCCTACCCTGCCGTGATACAGCGGGATACACCGTGAAGGTCATAATATCGTCGACCACAGTGAATGCTAAATATTATTGTATTTGTTATCAATAAAAAATTACATACTTATAGAAAATTAAGCACAATTAACAAACATAGTAATATATCTTTACATATTCTATGAGATGAGTAAACGTTAAATGAATAAAGTAACACCTCAGTAATAAATAAAACAGTTTTATTACCTACATATTCTAATGAAAAGGTTTTTAATTAAATTAGTAAAGTACGTCCGCATTAGTAGTTCACCATTAAGAAGCTAGCGAGCTCTAAGAAAACTTTTTATAGTCGTATTCTCATTCATAATTGGTTAAATTAAAGCCAAGAACCTTTCAACATCTGTTGAAGGAATTCGGATCATTCCTACAATATGTTGCTCTTTGGATTATTAATTACAATCTATCTTATACATATATTTGGGAAAATGTTAATATATTTCTATTTTTTTAGCACGCTGTATCCCGCATGTAATAGAATAGACAAAATAAACCTAGTGTTGATGATGACATCTCTCATACTTATAATGATTAAATGTATAAATATTGTATTTGTTAGCAAATACAATATAATTAAAAGAATTATAGGTGGTATACGGGCGAAGCCGCGAAGGAAGCTAGTTAATTATAACATACTCATCTTTTCGTGCCATATCTCGCTAGTATCGTGCAAACGGCATACTTTATATACGAGAGTGCAGGCTCTCTTCAGCGTACACTCAGAACTCTTGTATAATAAAATACGTAAAGGCACTATTTCACATATTTGCCGGTATTTTATGGGACTAAAGAGATTTTGTAAGTGTTTATTTACACTTTAGAGGCTGTGCCAGCGCAGCTGCGAAAGGATTGACTGTAACGCGATGGTTTTGGGTTCGATTTCCTCTCGGAGGAATGGATTTCCACTACCATTCAACCAGTGACCTCGAAAACTATGCGGTGCCTTGAGTATAATGAAATAATATAGACAAAATTATAGATATTAATCACTATTTTCAACGTAAAAAGGATTCATTTACAAATATCAAATCTCGTAGACCTATTATTAACCAGCGTAAGGCTTTTCAAGGTCCCTTAATAATTCAGTAGTTTGCTATGTAACATTATATAATAACGACGTGCGGTTACTTGTTGAACGTCGTCTGGGAATTGTCAATATGAGGTCACCACAACTAAAAGCTTTACTCTATTATATGAAAAGATATTGTTTGTAATCAAATATATTAAGCTCTTAGATATTTATAATATAAATTTTATGTTTGTCTACGTGACTCTAAACGTAACGGTTGTAGGGTTAATCCTCACTTAGGAGAATAAATTATTTTACTTATTAAAAAAACGTATAATAATTTGAACCTAAAGCAATAAGCGGATACATACATAGAATTGATACCTTCACCAAATTTAAAGCCTATATATGCCTTAATTGCCAAAATAAAATCAGGGATAAGGCAGTTCTTTTAAATCTCATCCCCTCCCCTCAGTATATTACGTCTAAAGCTACTTTAGGCTCAACAAATTCAGTAGAATTATACAAGAGAACGTCTCATTAGGCGGATTTACTGCACGCGAGATTGTTGCAGTGTTACTTACATTTACATATAAATTACACGCAAGGCCGTTACAGAAGTTTCCAAGTTAAGGGGTGTATGCCTACGATGTGGTGGGTATGTGTATATTTTAAGGTAAAATGTTTGTAGAGAGATCGTCACAGTGCAGCGGTACAACGTCGGTTTGTAAATGCGACGGTTGCGGATTTGATTCCCACTCGTTACAATTTAAGTTATGAATTATTTTCATTTCCAAGTTGGAAAGTGAGGAACGAAATGTCTTAGCACTAGGTTTCCTGTGCGTATCCTGCTATATGCGAAATAACGATGAAGCTAAATAAAATATAATAATACTATGTTAAATACATAATCGAAATAATTTGAACTCAGGACTATGCTGTACATACCACCAGCATACAAATCTATTATTTTAGTTATTATTAGCGTCACGCTTTTCCCGCGTGTAATAATAATGACAAGAGGAAGCTGGTGTAAAAACACTCTGTTCTCCACTTATGATTACGTGCATTATGAAAAATAAAATTTAAAGTAAAGTAAAATTTTGTATAATGTTGTTTCGATTCCTCTCATCTTTTTATTAGCGGTGAAAAGTTTAATTTAAAAACACTGATTTGATAGTTCAATCTCTTAATGACATGCTTGGAACAGAATTCAAGCTGCAACTTAGACGTCACTTATCTTAACGAAACTGGATATAGAGAAATGCTAGAAGACCTGAAGAAATAAATGTGAACTTTTATTAAAAATTATTCCGTCTTTTGTATGTTATTTAATGTCTATTTAAGTGAACAAAGTGTCATATAAAATATATTTAAAATACAGTTTCGAACTTTCAAACGTAATTCTGATTTAAAAGATCTCGAACTCCATAGAATTTCTAGCAATTAAAAAAAAACATCGTTTAAATTAAAAGATCTCACGCTGTATAAGTACTATCATCTATTATGTTCTATATTTTAAATAGGTTTTTATTTGCAGGTAACTTAATTTCAGACATAGTTAGGTTTGGGCATTGAAGCTTAACTTCTGAGGAGGAGGACTTCCACCCAAGGTGAATCCATGGAATACTAATTTTTTTCTGTGACGTGCACATTTTAGTAAGGGAATAGCATTACTTGTGACCCGGTAACAAGGGGGGCGTAGCTCAGATGGTAGAGCGCTCGCTTAGCATGCGAGAGGTACCGGGATCGATACCCGGCGCCTCCAAAGTTTTTTTATATTTTAACCCGCAAACAATCATATTAATCATAATCTATTATTGTTTGTTATTTGACATTTTTTTTTACAATAATAGATTCAAAAATTCATTCAACGTGACACTGGCGAAGTGATTTTGTGCTCAACTGGCACGCTCGGAACGCCATATTAGAAAGAACAGAACAGAACAGAACAGATTAAAAAATTGATAGAGTAGCTTTATTGATGTATTACATTTAAAATTTTAAGTTCCAATATGTTATTCAGAATTTGTCGATTGACAGCTTAAATAAATAATTTTAATGCTCAACCAATATTCAATTCTAAGAAAATCACATGACAATGTAGTACAAGCACACACATGACGAACTCACACATTGTTGAAGTCGGTTAACTAATAGTCGGTTCAAATTTTTAATTTCATGCTGTATTTAGCTTGTAGCAGGACAGGCAGAAGGAACCTTATACTAAGAGACTCAATTCCTCATTTTCTGATAGTCTTTAGAGACTTAAAATGCCGTGTTCGAACGAGGAAATGTAAGTAATTTATTCCCTCAAGTGGAAGTCGAACATACTACCGTCGCGTTTACTATTAGATGGCCTCATATAATAAATGTGGTCATTATATATTAATATATAAGATTGCAGTCCTAGCTCCGTGGCGTGCCGTGTAGAATACAACGTCTTAACAAGATTAAAGGCAGCGGCGAGTAATGAAAGGCTTTGCGGCCGCAGAGCTCCATCCAATAATGCTACCGGTACTAAATTACAATTTTAAAGTATTATACCATTTAGATCTTTAAATCAGAGTTACTGAAATATATATTACATAAAAAATTGTTGCACGCTGTTCCCGCAAATAGCAGGGTAGGCAGAGGATACATAGTGTTAGGATACTCATGTCAGCTTCATGGTGTATCGGGCACACAGCATGGTAGGCAGAGGGAACCTCGCCTCTGCCGAATTATTGGTATTGCATGTTGAGTTGCTGCACTCAACACCACGCTTTGCCTCGACACCAGAACGAAGAAATAAAAATATATATTTCCTTTCCTAGTAGAGTGGGGATCGAACCCACAATCAGTTGATTTTGCAGCACACTTTGTGCTCTTGCGTCGAAGCCTTGCGGCTTAAAAACAAATTATATCAAATTTATACTAATAAAAACGCAAGAAAATAGTTATAAGAAAAAAAAATCTCTAACAATAACTTTCTCATCTAAAAATTGCAATTTTCTTAGAACAAGGAGTGTTATTATATTTTGCAGTGTAACTTAGTTTCTTGTCTTGTTTTTCTTGAAGTGAGGCGGAATAGTAACAAGGCTTAAAGAGTAGCGTCTGAGTAATTGTGTTGCTCTGAACTAAGAAAATTCCAAAGAAAATGGACTCAAAGAGGTTTATTTGAACTGAACTCTGTTGATCTAACAATTATTCTGACATCGAAACAGAAAGTAGGAGGAGGTTTTTTTTAGCTTTAAGCTGGATCCCGCAGAGTTCAACGCCGCAATTTATATTTTTTTACTTTATTACATAAGAGTTATATTTAAAAATATAAAAGTTATACATAATAAACAATTTAATTACGTTATTACCTACGAATATAGATCCAGAATGCGAAACAGAACTCAGATGAATGCTACAAAAAGGTTGTTTACAAGGGTCGTTCATATGATAAATGCGGGGCCAGCGTTTTTATTTACAGACGCCCGGACCCTAATTTATGTATATTACCCCGCACTGTACGCGCAGATTTGATTCTAATGTTATAGGTCTATGTGACCAAATTTTTTCAAACAAGTGTATTATACATAGAGAACGTAACGTAATTGTTTTACTTCAATCCAAGATCGTGGAATGAAATTGCAATAGTGGGGGGAAAAAAAGTTTCACTCTGTATACCCCACACATCAGGGTACGCAGAGGGAACCTAGTGTTAAAACACTCGGTTCCCCCAAAGCCGAATTCTGGAGGCATTGTCTGTTGAGTGGTGGAGCTCATTGCCACGCTTTTCAATAGTGGGTCTTTTCTATATTTAGTGTGGGCGGTGATAATCTGGTGTTATGTTTAGATTCTTCATAGATTTAAGCATATTAAAGTTTTATCAAAATTCCAACTAAACCTCAATAACTCTCTTTTCAAAGATGCCTATATAACGTAGAGGTATGAAAAACAGATCACGTATACCACAAACTACACTCGATATTCTAACGAATATGTAATGTATGTACGTACGTATGTATGTATGTATGTATGTATGTCGGCAGCAATCAGCGCGTAATCACCGCTATTGTGCTCTAAGCGCACCTCTCGTGCTCTAATTGTAATTAGCGGGTGTGCTCGTGTGCACTGTGAGCACCTATCTGGAGCTGAAGACTGGAGACTAGAGCTGGGAAACTTAGATATCGTGGATGATCATGTAAATGTGGAATAGAAGTTAGTGATGCCAATCAGTTCATCACTTTTTTAGTATACTACTTAAGATTGGGCTCTCTTTATATAATAAAATATTGTCTTAAAAAAGGTCCCATCAAATCTTCTACGCCGGTTTTTCTTTGACCCGATTGTACTTAATTGTTAATTTTCGAAATTTGCATGTCCTCAACACGGTTGGTTCGTAATTTATAATGTCTTATTAATGTCATAGATACATGCTGTGTACAAATTTTAACTGATTTATTAGAAGCAGTAAGCCGATGCTTATCTGAACCTCGGATTGTTTGAATAAATATTTAAAATAAAAATAAAATACGAGGCAAATAGAGTGCATTTAGTGAAAACATATTTTTAGACATTGGGCAAACGGGCCAATGTCTAAAATAAATTATATTCTAAAAAATTATTTAACAAGAAAAAACAGTGAAATATTATAACTGTGTTATATGACAAATAAATTTGCCACTGAGCGAACTTCCCTTTTCCAACGAAACGAAAAGTAGAAAATGTAGTGTTAAAAACTAAAAGACTTATTTCATTTAATAATTACATTTAAATCTTAACTCGGTTCCGTAAAGTCCGAGCGCAGTTGGAGACGACTTGCGAAAGTAACTTGTAACTTTTTCAATGTTTCCGCTGAAAAAAGATATTCAAAGAACTAAAAGTATTAAAAACTTGACTACTAATTTAGTTGCATTGAATTTTAATTCGAATAATTCGCCAGGACTTTAAATGAGTGCTGCAATGGTCAAATATGAAATACCTATAACCAAATAAATGTAATATAATATAGTTCGTACATTTATTCGCTAAACTCGCTAAATTGGGAATATAAAAACTAAATAAGCTTTACTATATTAGATTATCTTTTAAGATAATAAGGTATTACACCTCCTTTCGTAATATTACTTTATTTCGACCTAACACTATTTATATTAAAAAAATAACCACTTAAGAAATACCATTCTTTAAATACGAGAAAAGAATAAATTTCTTATCTAGTCCCAGTCTACTACAAAGTAATTTCTAAGGCGATAAACAGTTTTGTTCACGACAACCGTCGATTGAAGCAATACCGATATTTTCTGGGCTAATACTCGCTTCGAATAAAATTTCTTTTATGTTCTTTTAATTAACTAAATACTTTACTTTTTACTTATTTTTACTATAAGTAGGTAAAAAAATATGTTGAGACATTATGTTCCCCATTGAACAACCAAATTTTAAGACATTATGTATTTAAAAGCAGAACTTAACGTCGCACTTAGTTTATCAGAGAAAAGAAGTAAAATATTCCATTTCTACAAGTGGGATCGAACCAACGACCGTCGCAATTAAAGGCAGAGACGTTCTGTCAGCACCATAGTGCCTTAACTTACTACTAACTTCATTAAGGATTTTTTGGAACTTTATTATTATTATTATTTTTTTCATTTTTTCATTTATTTCTCATTCTCAAGCACAACCACTTCAATATCCTAACAAATTTAAACAATAATTACTTTAAGTCTTAGCCAAGTTAGTTATTTCAACGTGACTAGATTTTAAAGTAGATCTAAGATCTACTCGTAAGTGAAGGAGGGCGCTCGTTAAATATATTTACGTCGAGTTGACTGCCTGGAATGGTAACAGACGTTTACGTCGGTTACGGTTCTAATTGAACTATTATTGAATTTAAACTTAGTTTAAGCTGTGGTTGTAATTTATGATATCTAAAGCTATTTTCTATTTAATAGTATAATTTTAACTGTTTGATGAAAAAGTAACGATTTTCTATTTATTTTCTTTAGCTATAGACATCACTATTCTAAAACTAAATCCACGCATTCATTCATTTTTTTTAGTAAGGTTAAATGTTTATTTAAATATTATATTAAATTCTATTGATTAATAATATCAATTAAGTACCAATAAATATATCTCATAGTATAAATTACTAAGGTAACATAATAATTAATAGCAAGCCTATTTAGAGCAATTTTACGCATTTTTCCAGATAGCAGGGTGGGCTTGATGCCAATTTTGACACAGGGGTACAAGGTGTGACTGTAAAGGTACACCGTTCGATCCCACTCGAGGAAATGAAATATTTAATATTTGCTTTTCGAGTGGTGGCGCGGCGTTGAGTACCGCTGAACACGCAATGCCTCCTCCAACTCCTCCTCCTCCTCCTCCTCCAACGGAAAGTGGGGAGCTGAGTGTCTTAACACTAGGATCCCTCTACCTACTCTACTACCCAGCGCCATATAGACACACCGTTTCCCACGCACCGCCTTATTTTCATTAGATTATATGTTGAAAAAACAATACAAGCCGTATTATATGTATGTAATCCTTCATTTATTTAGTCAAAACATTAATCCAATTACTTTATTTACAAAAGAAATAATTTTATTTGAGCCAAATAAACTCAATGTTATTTACGTACGTTACTACGAATAAGATTTATTTGAGCACCGCGTTATTCCGTACAAACCCATTCTGTAAGATATAAAATCTAAGAGATCACTCCTGAGACGTTGCAACCTAATACTGCTGTTTTTTTTTTAATTTATTACCATTTAACAATTTATTACTAAAACATCAATATATATATATAACATCTAAAAACCAAACAAGTTTGTAATGTTTGAAAATATATTAATTATATATTTATATAATATACGGTAGATATGGCGGCGTAGAGTTCTGCCACTCAACACGCAATGCCGTTCACTCACGCTTTATCTACCAAGGCAGACGAATGAAAATGATTTAAATAAAAACCCCATGTTGGAAATCGAACATCCAACCATGACATTTACAAACGCTATTCTACTGCACCCAGAAGGCAAAGGAAAAGGAAGATTCTTAGGAAAACCTTAATGATAGGTTTTAGGTTTAGGCCTAAGAATCTTCCTTTTCTATACATAGTCTTTTCTATACGTAGTTCCTTTAATTTTACAACAAAGTGGGTCAATACCGCTCTTCCTCATTCGACGTCTAATTTATTTTTTTGGACCCATCAATGATAATGGATGTTGAAATTCATTCTCTATTTTTTCTTCGTAACTAACTTAAGTTACTTGAAGCGTGATGACAAATAATTGAATTGTAAGCAAAGTACTAAATATTAATATATATTGCTTTTTTATTTCTCTTTTATTATATAATCTAGTAGGTATCCGCTTTCCACCCTAATTTTCGAGATGTTCCGTGTTAATTGGCGGGTCTTAACGCCGCGCTTTGTCTTGATGCCAGAGCGACTGAATATTTTTTTTAATTTACTCGAAATACATAATTTAATAAAACGGAAAGATAATAAAAAGTTCATTGATACAATAACAAATAAAAGCTTTAACATTGAGTCGTCGTTAGAAGACGCAAAATATTATTAATTATTCCCAAATTTATGTTCCTACATTCTTATGGTCTTCATTATGGCTTATTATGAGGTATTCGAACCTAATATATCTATCACGTAGAAGCCGACGTGGCGTAGCATAGCGTTTAACTGTAATACGACGGTTCTAAGTTCGATTTCCACTCGAGGAAATGCAATATTTAATATTTTTATTTCTTCGCACTCTTCTCTTCGTACTCTCTGGATACTGAGTTATATTTTTTTTTATTTCATTTCGCAACATTGTACTCTTAAAATTTAATATTTTAATACTTTTGCTTTTAGAGTAAAAAAACATTTATAATGGTTGTTAAATCACGTGAGAATAGTAATAAACGTTGATGAAACCTAATCTACGGCTGGAACCTCTATATAATCTAAGTAGCCTTATCTAGAAACACTAATCCCGGCTAAAAGGCTTAATTGAGTGTAAGCTGGCGGGTTGTAAGAGAGGGATGTACTACGAATATTAATATAATGGAGAGGATACGTTGTTAAGGGATGGCCTTGGAAATTATTTCTTACATAACATTTAGGTTACCTGAAGATAAGCAAACTGGCCATACCATTTAATTATTGAAAATTTTGAATTAAATATATTAGCCATTGTTGAATATTAATAAAATTGATTTTTAATTACTTATAGCTTCATTCTTAATATAAAAAACCCATATAAATAATACAGAAGTAGGCAATAATTATTTTATAGCTGCATTTCATCTAGACACCATGATA
Source organism: Heliconius melpomene melpomene (assembly GCA_000313835.2). Classification (NCBI taxonomy): domain Eukaryota; kingdom Metazoa; phylum Arthropoda; class Insecta; order Lepidoptera; family Nymphalidae; genus Heliconius; species Heliconius melpomene. Next base: position 10,645 of record HE668694.1, read on the forward strand.
GCGGACGAGATCCGACTGATGATGGAATATTTTCGTTTCCGTACTAAAAATTAACACAAGCTTTCCCACAAATAGAATAGAACCCATAACTTCATCACCTTCTCTTCTATTTCTACTGCCACAAATATTATAATAATCTACAAGATTAATATAGGAAATCACATCAATATTTTAATAAAATTAATGATTCAAGAGAACTTATAAGTTAGAAGCAAAGCAAATTTATATGGGATCGATAGAAAGGGCTATTCAATAAATTTGACTTGGTCTGTCCGGAACCGGATGTAGGTTAGATATATCAAAGTCTGTAACTTACTTCACGTTCATAACTATATTCATATATAACTTTACGTCGAAAGCTCGCCTTCGTAGTTCTATATCTATATATATAAAATCGAAAGGTCACTCACTCATCACGAAATCTCAGAAACTACATGTGCTAGGAATCTAGAATTTTGCATAGGAGTTACTTATAGGACGTAGGTGCTCGCTAAGACGGGAATTTGCAATTCGATTTCTAAGGGGTTATTTTTGGGGTCGAAAGTTTGTATGAAACTTCGTTACTACAAATGCTAGGAGTCTCAAAATTTGCATAGACGTCACTAGGACGTAGCCATGGGGACAGAAATTAATAATAACATAGTTCACGCAGGCGAAGCCGCGAGCGGGCCGCTAGTTATATATATAAAAAAAGTATAAAAGCCATTTATGATCTGTACAAGGTGAAGCCGTGAACGAGTACTCCTATTTTTAAAAGCTTTTCTTTTAATATTAGCCATAAATAATTTTGACAAAACTTTTACATAACCGTGACTCGAATCTAGACACAATATAATCGTATACAAACATAAAAAAAATAACTTCATACAAATATAACTTCCGTTATACAATTTTTTAATATAAAAATCGCTGTTTTCTCTTTTGTAAGACATCGCTTAGACTATCTTACGCGAATTTCGGCATAATATTAAAATAACAATACAAAGAAGCTTAACCTATTTGGCCTTAATATAATCACAATTAGTTGTTTCTATTGAGTACTCAACGACTTTATTGTAACTAAGAAAGCTGATGATCTTCTTAATAAAAGCTTTTCTTGCGATTTTGTTTATTTAGAGTTTTGAGGGCCCTCGTAATACAGTGAGGTAAAATCTGACTATAAATATAATGGTTGTAGGTTCAAACTCCACTCAAAACGATTATATTTAAATTATTGTCATTTTTTTTCTCTTTCAGATAAGGTGCGGCGTTGAGTTACGCTACTTAATGTACAACGTCTCGAAAATTGTGAGGAAAGTAGGAACACGTGTCTTAACACTAAGTCCCGCCGGCGTGGTTCGTCAAAAAAAAGCAGTCAGGGTTTATGAGTATCATGGACAACCAAATCTGCCAGTCCAACAGTTTCATACAATCCGGTCAAGATCTTACACAGAAGGCGCATCCTTAAAAAGGTATCATCACTATAAGAAAGTAAGACAAACTTTCCCTCTATCTACCCTGATTTAAAGAAAAAACCCTGAAGTGTTTGTATTTAACACCCAACATGCCAAATCTCTTCGGGGAAACATTCAGAATTGTGTAACTAATTTACAATTTACTAAAATCCCTCTACCCGGCCCATAAAACGCTAAAAACGTCAGAAATTGCGTAAAAATACAAAAAAAGATCGACTACCAGCCATTAAATATTCAATATCGAGAGCGCTTTGACGGTATAAACGAATTTCAACTAAACCACGTAGCCTGATTCAGTTATATGTCCAATTATTTTAAAATCGCCCGAAAGCAGCCAAGCTACGCTAATCGAATAATCTCGTGATGCCGTTACACTGTACGGCCGGTATCTGCTTGGGATGTAAGAGACGACGCAACCAGTACACGCTCAATAACATTTTACAATATAATGAAGATTCAGTGGTTATAAGTTCGATTCCCACTCGGTACAATGAATTTTCTTTTCTTTAGTAACAAAGTAACACAGCGTTGTGTTCCGCCTTCACCCGCAACGGTAAAGGGATGTCTTAACTCCAAGTTTCGTCTACTTACCCTGCTATAAAAGGGCAAAGGCTTATGGAGAAAAATATTACGCTATATATATTTTTTTATATTAAAACTTTTTTAAAAGAGAGAAAGCCTAGTATATACTTTAATCTATTTCTTTGTTATATTTTAAACTTTTGCTAATTAATATTGCACGAAACTCAACGCTGCGCTATATATAACTAGACCATAGAACTGACAATGCTTCGGACTTATCTAAATTGAACCTACAATAACGCCCCCCTACTACGTTATGACATTATACTTAATGACTTCGTGTCAGATAGATGTTAAATGGTGTGTCGCACTGCAGCGTTAAGATCCACCATACAGTTTATTTTAATTGAACTATTATTTACCAAGTTCTCTTTGCTTATATATTTATACGTGCAAGCTAGCTATGGAATAAACCAATCACCAACACCAAAAAGTAAGCCTTAATAAGAACACTTTGAAATTTTCATGGACATACCGAGCTTGTCCTTTTAAATCCTGTCTCTAGTACAGATAATCTCTTTGCTAGCAAAGAGTAATTATCAAGGCTTAAATAAAGCCACTACCGTAGATTTAGTTTTATGCCTTACAGTGATAAATTGCCTGGATTCTTATCATTAAATGTTTTTTTTTTAGACAAACGTCAATCTAATTTCGGTTTTCTATAAAAAATATATATATATTTATTTTGTCTTTCCCCTTGTCTCTATAATCAATTTCCTCAAAATGCCCTCCTTATGGCGGGGGTTCTAATATTTTTTAAGTGACAAAACAAAAAAGAAAACAAATTATTTTACTACAAAATTCACTACGTGTTCACGTGTATCACATCGACGGGACCCTCATTTAAAACGAAAAGCTTTTAGCCAATACATGACCCTTACACGGAAAAATCGTGTCGCACAATATAAAACGCATTCGAATTTAATCGCAGAAGGCTCGGCCTTTTGAAAAACGGCCTGAAAAATTTCATGAAATACAAAATTAATATTGTAGCGGTCAACGACGGGAGCGGAAACCGATAGGAACTAAGAGTAGTAATTGTGTTTTTAAGTCATTTAACTTCTCAACTCTGACTATAAACTAGGTTTACGGGTTACTACAGCATAAAGTTAAAAAAATAAAGAAACATTCTATTATGTTTTCTCAAAAACGAAATAAAAAAGAAATCAATTAGACTGCTAAATATTAGATTGTTATATACTCCCATATCTATTTTTTTTTTAAAAAAAAACGCTGTATCCGACACATGACGGTTCCCGTTCCCATTAAGATACTTCCGTTCCGCATTTTCCGCTGAATTCCGGAGCATTGCATTTGACTAGCGGAACACAACGCCACGCTCTTTATCAGAACGAGGAAAAGAAAAAAACATTTTATTATTATATTACTTATAACAATTAATTTTAATGTTAATCAAAACAATGGGTGAAAAATTATGCGAGGGTTCATATAACAGACTAGCGGACGCGCGCAGCTTCTCTTGCCTATTTAAGGGTGAATTCTAATAACCCATGAAACATGTGTTCAATGAAATATTTTTAAGTCTAAATTTATAAAAATCAGTGGCAATTTAAAGATTTTTCCATACAAACTTTCAACCCCTTATTTGCACCCTTAATTGGTGAATTCTAGAAAACCATGAAACATGTGTTTAATTATATACGTTTAAGAGTCTGAATTTCAAATTTTTTTCCATATAAACTTTGAACCCCTATTTCACCCCTTTAGGGTTAAAATTTTTTAAAATCCCTTCTTAGTGGATGTCCAGATTACGAAAGTAAACTTTTGTCCAACCTTGCACGCCAAGCCTTAACCACCATCAGTGGTTAAGGCTGTGCGTGCGTCTTACCTCAGTCAGTGAAGACAAGTCCTTTTATATATATAGATTATTACAATTCTAAGATCTCTATGCTAAGTGTAGGAAATGTTGTGGGAAGCCTTGGTCAGCGATTCCAGGGTTATGTGGGAACGTCACACATTTGTGAAGAATAACGTAAACAATCACTCTTTGTCATTTAAGAAATCGAGTCGCAAGTCCGAGAATGATTCAATAAATAATGAAAAGTATAAAATTTACGAAATAGCGCCACCTGATGGACTTTTAATGAGTTAACAAATTTCAGTTATTCGGTTTTATAAATTTCACACAGATGTCGCTAGCTCTATGATTGTTTCATAAAACAACTTAATAAATAGTATTTAATTATAATTTAAAAAACTGAATAACACAATTGTTGCAATTTTCATAATTATTTTATTCATTACCGCATTTTAATTATTTTGGTCATAATCAAGGAAAGAAAGCTTTAGATATTGTCATTTTGTTTTTATCTGTAATGGAGTAACCAAATGTCAAAACAAAAACATAACCTGTTAGACTTAAAATGTATTTATTTTTACACCATTATATTTAATTATTAAGAACAGAAGCAGTATTTATTTTTATATTATTTATATAAAAAGATTATTTTAAAAAATATACAATTGAGTATATAATAAAGATTAATACAGGAATGAAAAAATGAAATAATTTCAAAAAAATATATAGAAATGGAAGAAAATAAACCATATAAATGCGTCAACTGCAGTGAAGCGGCCGCTGCTTTATATAGGACTTATGGTCCATCAGTTCTGAAACTTACAAAATGTGTAAGTTACCTTAAAAATATTAAATATCAATCTGTACTTAATATTATAAAGCTGAAGAGTTCTGGTGTTTTGTTTTTTTGAACACGCTAGCCTCAGTGACTACTGCTTCCGAATAAAAAAAAAATTTAGAGAGTCCATTTATGGAAGAACGCTATATGACATGACATAAGTTGTTTCAATATAATCTACTGTACCTACAGTCAGAACTACCACCAGTATTTAGGATGTTGTCACAATTCAATAATTATTTCCATTTAACTACTGACTGCAGGTGCAAACTATTGAATATATATGGACATTTTGTTATTCTGAATAATTATTTACTAGAGTAATTGCAATATATTAAATTTTCTGGACTAGTGACCGAAGCCACAACCAATTGTGCTTATAGTCACACTTGTACCCCTGAACCACAACTATTCTAGAAATAAATTTGTATATTTTAATTACCTTTATAATTTTAATTTATTTTTCAGGAAAGATGCAAAGGAGTAGTAGATAAATATATAGAATATGATCCTGTTATAGTGATGATAGATTTAGTTCTAATGTCTAAAGAAGCCCAAAGGCATGTTATATATAATACACAATTTAAAGTTAGTATGTACAGTTTAGTTATAATAATAATAATAATGTTTTATTATTAGCAATCATTTAAATTAAATGTTTCTAAAAAATTTATAAATCAAAGATCTTGCTTTTAAAATATATATATTTTTTTTCTTTTTCAGTCATATTGGAAATTGTTTATAATATTGTTAATGTTGGAAACATTTTCAATGTGGAGAAATGATAGCTTATTTAACATGACCATTAATACTATATGTAATATAACTGTTAGTAATAATACATATTATAATGAAACTCTCATGTAAGTATATTATATGGCACTTGAGCCCTATATGCTATAACTGCAAGAGTGAAATTTAAATAAGCTTTAATAATATAAAAATTTCCCACTCGGAGTAATGCAATATTTATTGTTTTCTTTTCCTCATTCTGGTTAACGAGGAGTACCAACCAACCAATTCAACAGGCACAGCTTCCAAAATTCGGCGGAAAATGGGGAGTGGAAGTGTTTTAGTGGGCTACAAGTTGTCTTAACACAAGGTTCCCAGGGTCAGTCTGCCTACACTGCAAAGAATACAGCACCTAGCTTAAAAAAAATTGCTTAGTTTATAACAATTAACTTATTTAAAGTGACGTTTTTTTTTAATATTTCAGTACATTGCCAATAAATATAACATTACCTGAATCGTGGAATGTTTATTGTAAAGGATGGAATCAACCGGAGAGGGATTCGGTGGATCTTTTTATATGGGAAAAGGATTTTTATGTGCAATTTCTATCTACTTTTTCTGGTATGCTTTATGTTTTCTTATTTTGTGTAATGATTTTATTTTTCTTATTTTTTTGCCTTTAATATTTATTATATAGTTTTGCATTTCAAATATTATTTTTAGCTTCACACTGTATCCTGTATCATTTCCTCACTTTCTGCCGAATTTTGGAGGCATAGCATGTGAAGTGGCGGAAGTCAACGCCGTGCTTTGCCTTAAAGAATTTAATTTTGCCATAATATGAATTGAATTGACTAGAGCAGTAATGAATGATATTTCAGAAATAATTAAAAATGAATCCTTTAATACTTTTATAATTCCTAAGACATATTATTTTTCTGTCTGACTCTAGTACCTCAAAATATATAAAATGTACAGACTTTGATTATACTTTCTTTTTTTTGTTAACATGTATGTTTTTTTTGTTTCCAGGCATTGTTATGTTCATATTTGTATCCCATTTTATGATGACTTTACTCACATTTCATACATCGAAGACAAAAGGTATTTAAAACATAATATTTATTAACTTCATAAAAATGTATATTAGCTTTAGCACATACAGGCAGAGGTAACCTGGAAACTTAGTGTCAAAAGACTGTGTTCCCATTAAGGCACTTCTGTTCCGCACTCTTTCACTGCAGACATTGTGGTTTGAGTGGGAAAAGAGTTTGAGTTGAGGTAATCGAACTCACAATCTGTAGCGTTTACAGATGCCCCAGCCCGTTTGTGCCCCTAATATATATATTTAATATTTTTATAATCTTAAATAGGACTTATCAACGTTCAGTGGGACTGAGACCAGCTGAATATATAAAAATTAAATGGCTAATTGCCTAGGTCTTTCCTTTTTTGTGTTCTAAGCCTGCATTTCGGAGGCATTGCGTGTTGAGTGGCGGAACTCAACGCCGCCCGTCGTCTCGACACCAGGGGGAAAAATAGAAACTTACATTTTAAATAAATATTTCATTTCCTCGAGTGGGGATCGAACCCACAACCGGCCACGCTCACACTTAGTGCCCCTGCGCCACGATTGGCCTCATGTCTATATATAATTTATATTAGTATAATTAAGCGTTTTGTTTTATTATAGTAGGTCTCCAAATGTTGACAAAGTCCCACTCCCTCGCATACGCGCATTCACTGAGCGCGCTGCCCGCGTTGGTATGGGCGCGCGACGCTCGCGGCCCGCAGCAGTGCGCCGCGCTGTTGTACGGCAGCGTCGCGTGTTATAATGTGTTTAGAGGTTTGTACATACATATACACATACACTTTCAAATTTATATATACGCAGTAAGTTACGCATTATACTTATAATTTGGATTATGTAAATTGTAAGTAGTGTAATGTTAATGTATGAGGCCAGTTGTGGCGCAGGGGCACAAAGTGTGTCTGTAAACGCGACTGGTTGTGGATTCGATCCCCACTCGAGGAAATTAAATATTTATTTAAATTTATATTTGGTGGTGTCGAGGAAAAGCGCGTTTAAATTTTATTGCTTCACCCAAAAACTACTGCTATAACTAATACTGTATTATATAGAATGCCCGAAATACGAATACATTATGTATAAAGTCTATTTATTAAAAACACACAAACACATATATCCCAAAAATATAAGTTTTTTTTGATGAAACTCAATTATTAAAAATATTTTTTACAGTGCTATACGAAGGGCCACGAGCTGGGACTGCATTAGTCCTAATCCTTAGTAATTTAGTTAAATATCTTACTACGTTTCACATTATGCCTATTATAAGAAGTTTTATTGCTTAAAGTAATGAATATAACTAAACCATAATAGCAAGTGATATATTTTTCGTTTTATAAGTAGCTAATAAAGTATTCGGGGTTGTTATGGCATGTAAATTGGTTGGAAAATGAGATACAGATATAATGTTATGTATAAAAATTTTAAACATTTCGGACTTACTTTTAAAATTCTCATATCATTCTCCTTTTTCCGTTTATTTTCGAATTCGAATTGCTCTAAAATATATAATTAAAAACATATAGATATCACAGAGTATTTATTTAGCATACATATCGTTATATTATTTACTTAGATTTACAAAATTGTAATATTACTATTGTTACATACAAATTGGTTAACATAATATATTGTGCATCTCATCACACTCTTAAAAAAAGTGATCTAACTAAAAAATTCAAGATTTTCTGTTTTGCTCATCTAATCAATCTCCCGAGTGGGGATCAAACCCACAACCATCACTTTTAACGACAGCCACTATCCTACTGCAATGTCATTAGTTATTTCTCATGAATCGTAAATTTTTGAGCTAGGCCACTTTTATTCTGAGTATTACAATATTTTTAGGTAAGACAATTTTCCATATAAAAAAAGAAATATCAATCATATCCTTTTTTATAACTTATTGTAATAAATGTTTTCCTTTTTGCCTATCAATTATATTGAAAATAAAAATGAAACTTATGTAGTATAAAATATAGAATAAATAGAGGCCTGGAGAAGTAAGAAGAGCCCGGCACAGTGCCATCCCAGGCGTCGTCCCTTATGTCAAACCCTCCAACAGAAAAAGGTGGCAGGACGGGCGCAAGGAAGAAGAGAGGAGGGAAAGGCAAACAAAGGAAGGAAGCACCAGCTACAGTCCAACAGCCGTCAGCCGTAATACTCTCCCACGCACCCCCTGACGCTGATCTACCACACCGACCGTAACCGACCCACTAATCACACAACAGCAGCCATTTACCCAACACAATTGACCTCGTAGTGTACCGGGGTCTGGATAACATCCAACTTGAAGCCCATCCCGACGCCTTCGGGTCCGATCATCTGCCCTTAATGGACCCACTAGACAATGCAGAGAGTATCGATCGGCTTGAGGAAAACCTGACGTTCTCTATCCACGACGCCATGCGGGAAGCTTTACCGCAGTCCTTCTCGATTTCTAGAGGACTGCCACCAATCCCGCGCAAGATTACATTGCTGCTCGAGCACAAGCGAAGGACGCGTTCCGAGTGGCAGAGGACACGGGAGCCAGCGAGCAAATTAAAACAGAGCTAGATATAGCCGCCGCAGATAGCTGGGAGACTCGCAACAGTGAGGCCAGCACTGACCAGCCGTCGCTCAATCGGCTCTGTCGCCTACTTACCAAGAGGAAACCACCGGTGAGGCCATTATTTCATCCCGACGGCTCTCTCCGGTATGATCGTGTGGACAGAGCCGACATCCTGGCCAATTACCTGGCCACTCAGTTCAAACCGGACCCCAGTCTCCGTCCCGTCTACCATCAGCAGCTCACTGAACCGGTCCTACCTCTCCCGCCTCCGCCATTCTTTTCACCGACAGCAGGAAAAAGGCCATTGGCAAATTGAAAGCGAAGAAGGCCCCAGCACGTGACGGCAGCACCAATGGGGCCTTTAGACATCTGCCGTTCCGGACAAACGCCACCCTGACCAGGCTGAGGAAATAAAGGAGCAGAAAGAGATGACAAAGGAAACAAGAGAGGATATCAAGATAATGAGACAGGAGATGGGAAAATTGGAAGAGGAGATTAGGAGGAAAGACCAGAAGGAGACAGTGACTTACGCGGAGAAAGCAGCCACAAACAGCACCCATTTGACCGCTGGGGGCCCGGCCGATCCATCGGTCTACTCTGTTGTCGGGTCGTCTGACGACGCCAAGGACAGCAGCGAGGATGTAATAAGTAAGATCCGCGCTGCTGTTGAGGCGAGGACGACAGGCATCAGGGTGGACAGTTTGAGAAAGGCCAGGGACCAGAAGGTCATAGGATGCTCAAGTAAAGTTGAACTGGAAAGAATAAAAGATAAATTAAACACTGGGCAGCCTGGACTGAAAGTGGAACCAAAGTTAAATAAAGACCCGCTCATAATAATAAAAAATATCCTGTCATACAATACCGATGAGGACATATTGAGCGCTCTGAAAGCCCAGAACGAGCACATAACGGGCCATATAAACGAGGACGAGTACCGGGCAAGCATTAGGTATCGACGACGGGCTCGGAACCAGCTAGAAAGCCATGTCGTACTCCAGGTATCACCACAGGTGTGGAGAGCGCTGACAGAAGCAGAGAAGGTCCACATTGACCTACAACGGGTCACTGTGAAAGACCAGACCCCTCCAGTGTTCACGATGCCTGGGGTACGGCCATGGCCGAAGGCTGTGCGCCGAGACCGTGGATAAATGCAGCCACTGTGCCGGACCACATCTGAGAGCGGAGTGTCCGATTAGGTTGGCCGGAGGCGAGCCAGCTTGCCACAACTGCACGCTGGCAAAACTGGACAAAGCGGACCACAAGTTTTAATGACAGCTGCCCAGTAAAGAGAAGGTGGGATAGGCTGGCCAGACCATCGGTGGCGTACTGCTAAGGTTGCTCCGGGCGAACAGGATAATACCAAGGTGTTCAAGTTTCCACTGTCCAACTTGCAGAGAAGTAAGCTGGCCTTCCAGGAGTTTATACTCGAAGCAAGTAGGAGGAAGGCCAGCGTGGGGTTGTTTCGGGAGCCGTGCGTCGGTGCTGAAGGGTGCGTAAAGCTAAGACCGGGGTACCGAATAATACAAAAGGTATTAAACCGTACCAAACCGGTCAAGGGCTCGGTGGTGGTATTCGACGACAATATTGAAACTATTGAAAATCAAATACCCACCACCGAGAACATCGCTGCCGCGACCGTCAGGACCGACGCATGGACTCTGGGGGTGATCTCTGTATACTTCAAAGGCAATGAGGACATAGAATCGTACATCCGGCACGTCAACCACACAAAAAACATTTTGGGATGTGCGGATATTATCCGGGGGGGCATGCAAACGCCTGGAGCACCTGTGGCATAACTAAATTATACTTCCCTAAGATTCACGCGACCTACACACTTACTTGCACTTACGCTCACGTAAAACAGAACACTCAAAATTATATCGAGGAAGAGATTTATAATCGCTCGCATTATGCTGAACAAAAATAATTGTATATACAGATATAGATATAGATTTTTGGATTTTTGTATACATATTACAAAGAGTATCTTAAAATTAACGGCAGCACAGGTAATATATAGTGGAAAAAAAAAACCTACAACAAAAAACAAGAGTATATTATATATACTATAGAGTATATAGTACATATACTCTATAGTATATATAATATACTAAATACCTGTACTCCGAATTGAACTAATAAAGAAATAGCGATAAGAAACATTATATAGCAGCTATAATCTAAAGGTTATAGCTACCTGATATAAACAAAATTAGACAATAAGTAATATGTATAAAACAAAAAAGAAAAAACTTTGCAACAAAATTAAGTATGAGTCTAGGGAATAAGTGTTTAGGATATAAGCATAAGAATTAAGAATATATATATAAGTATAAGAAATAAGAAATTAGGTAAAGAAATGTAAGCAATAAGTTTAGATTAACATGTAAAAATAAAGAAATAGGCAGCCTATCTTTTAAAAAAACCACTTGTTTTAAATAAAAATTAAAATATAAAATGGCTCTGGTCAAGCCAGAGGATTACTGGTTCTTATTTTCAAAAAAAAAAGCTGGTGTCGGAACTGAGTGGTGCCAGGAAAGAAATAACAGAAAACCTGAAGGAGGCCCAAGCCATAAGAAGCTGGCTGGGCTACAAGACCGAACAACCATTCAGGGAGATAGCGGAAATAAAAAAGGCACACTCATCACTGTCAAAAGTCATCTGGGAACTTGCCGTGACACAAACAAGCGTAGAGGCGATCCCTTCCACTCATTGAGAGGAACTATAACAAGCCACAAAGAGGATAGAAAGCCACTTGACATCTCTGGCTAACCGTTTTTCAAATGTTTCGACGGGACGTGGACAACCTGGCGTCCCGTGTATCCGAAAATCATCAGAGACACAAGCTCCCAACAAAGACAACGACACCGAGGAGTGAGCGAGGCTGACGAAGTCCCTGCAGACGATAGAAACGGCCCTAACAGAAATCAAAGAAAGAATCAACATGCCACAACCCAAACCTCCCATACCCACGAAAGATATAACACCAGAAATATGCGAAATAAAGGAAAAACTAGAGATAATGTCTTCTGAGGTGCAAACCATAATGTCTTCAGAGATACGCGGCACCGTGACAGCACTCCTCCGAGACCGTCCAGGAGGTAAAACAGACCCTGGCCACCGTCCAGGAGGTAAAACAGACCCTGGCCACCGTCCAGGAGGTAAAACAGACCCTGGCCACCGTCCAGGAGGTAAAACAGACCCTGGCCACCGTCAAGAAGGGGGTAACGGACCTCGCGAACTGCGACGAACAACCAGTGGTGGGGCCGAATACTTTCGCACAGGCCGCCGCCAAGCCAAAGGCCCCCCACCCGAACCACACACTGATCATTGCATCAAAGTTGCCAACAGAGACGAGTGATAACGTCATAACGAGGAACAGAGACGCACTCGATCTCAGGGCTACTGGTGCAAAAGTGACTCGGGTCCGAAAGGCCAGGGACCAGAAAGTCGTCATACCAAAGAGAACAAAAACATTATAAAAAACCAAATCCAAAGCCCATCAATCAAGACCCGTTAGTGTGCGTGAGAAGAGTCCTCAGCTGCCTCACAAACGAGGATCTGGTTGAATAAACCAGATCCCAGAGCAAGCACTTACTTCAAAACATCCAAGAGACAGACATGAGGATACGGGTTCGCTACAGGAAGCGCGCCCGGAACCCCCACGAATGCCATCCCGTACTCCAGGTACGTGTATCTACATAGGCTTTGGCAAGTGCACGGTGGAGGATCAATCCCCACTAGTGCAATGTGCCAAAAGTCTCGGCTTCGGGCACACCCGGACCCTCTGCAAAACCGGAACAGAACTATGCAGCTGCTACGGAGAGGACCACGCGGGGAAGGTTTGCCAAAAACGGTAAAATCTAGAAACACCCCGGTGTACAAACTGCATCAAGACAAAAAGAGAAACCGCGGACCAGGCACATACAGCCTATAGCTCCGAGTGCCCAGAAAGACAAAAATGGGATGGCATAGCACGCTCCAGGGTTTAGTATTGCTAAAGGCCCCCCAATCACTTCAGCACGCGTCGCTTGATAGGTACACAGAAGGACCGGGAGCGAACTTAGGTTCGTTCAAGCAAAGCTACAACGCTCTAAACTGGCGACAGCGGAAATATACAAAATGGCGGTAGAGGAAGGTATCTCAGTCGCACTTCTCCAAGAGCCGTACGTAGGAGGGACAGGTGAGATGAGATCTCAACCAGGCACAACCACCATCCAGTGCACTCTAAACCGCCAGAAACCAATTAAGGCAGCCATAATAATCTTCGGAAACACCCTGGAGGTGACTCACCGGTGAAGGTATAATGCATTACTTAAATGTATAAAATGGGTTAAGCAAGGCATCCAAACATTTAATACTAATAATAAAAAAGCAATAAAATGGCGGCATGATTGTTTTTAAAGTTATATGGAATAAAGTAAGTTTAGGTAGTATGTACTAGATTAATTATTAAAATAAATTGTTATTTATATACATTTTACTATTTATTTGTCTTAATATTTTAAAAAAGTATTAAAAATGTAAGAATACCTTACCTCTTTATTTAAAATCTTAAATTAAATAAAACTTTATTTTAGTATGTCTTTTTGTTTTTCTGTTCCGCAACTATTTTATTAAAAAAAATAATAATAAAAATACAATGCAGAGGTAAGATGTCCCATAAAAATCAAACGGCATTTTTTGGTTAAAGTGCGAGTAGCATCACGGTTCATCCCGCACATAGGGTAGGCAGAGGGGACATGGGATCCTAGTTTACGAAGTGGACTTATTAAGATACTTTTGTTCTCCACTTCCCGCCAAATTGTCGAGGCATAGTGTGTCGATCGGCGGAACTCAACGCCGCGCTTTGCCTCGTTACTAGAGCAAGGACATGAAAATATTAAATATATCATTCCTGTGAGTGAGAATCGAACCACAACCATTGCGTTTACAATCACACCTATGTCCCCCTGAGCTACGACCGCCTCAAACTTACAATTAATTTGTATTTATTATATTTGATAATAATTAATAAATGTTCTACACTTTTAATTTTTAGTACAAAATTAAGCAAGATTTTTTGTTTCAATGTTGTGCCAATTTTAAAAGTAACATTATTATTTATTCACATTTGTTACATTCTTAAAAAATCTATTAATTTCACTATCCCATTTAAAATCTTATTTATAATGCAAAAAATCGAATATAACGTCATTTATTCTTAAATAAAATAAGAGCTGCTCAGAAATCACAATCTTAAAACAGTATGAAAACAATATATATAATTATATCAATAATTATAAAGTAAAAACCATAGCTTTAATTAATTATATTTAGAAATAAAAAAAGTCAGCATCACGCTGTAGATACAGCAGGGTAGGCAGAGGAACCTAGTGTTAAAACACTTCATTCCTCATTTTCCTGTGCCGAAACTCAACACAGATTTTTTTAACTTGGTTGCAGAGGATAGAAACGAAAATAATGTGAAATAATAATTCATTCCCGCGATCGACGATCGAACCCACAATCTTCGTGTAACAATCACACCCCCTTTGTGCATTTGAGCCACGGTGACCTTAATAATCATTATTTATGTTGATACAAAATTTACTTTCTATTATGCTAAAATGATTGCTATTTCACCTTTGCATTGTTTTGTTAGTAATTTTTACAAATATATCATTAATCAATGTCACAAGAGAATACAATACAGCTTTGTTTCAGTCTTTGGTGAAATTGAGCTCATTATGTGGATAATTAATATAAAAAAACCTAAAATTATCTAAAGTTATAACAAAAACCTTACTTGTAGAAACAGAATAATTTGCAATTTTTTTTTATTAATATTTCTTAGTGAAATAGAAAAGATATTCTTATTACATATATATACTTTAAATATTTATTCCTAAAAGAAATTTTCAAAATAAATAAAAGAAAACAAATTAAAAAATGCATGAACCCACTTTGTTACCAGAGTCGGGAAGTGAATATGATACATTTCCCCAAATAGGAATGGAACTCATAACCATCACATTCAGTCTGCAACCTCAAACATTAACATAATGCGATTAAAATATTATATTTATCACAAAAGTACTTACAGGCCAACTTCGATGACATTCATTATTGACAAGAATGATTAAAAATAATAGTAGTGTATGCACTATCTTATTGTATTTAATTTGCAGAAAATATGTATAATCAATTTATTATGGAACATTACTATTGAATATATTATATAGTGCTCTGTAACAGTAACTATTGTATATCCAAAGTAAAAAAAATATCCATAGCCATAATCTGGATAGATATTAGATATTGGTGGAGCCTCAATGCAATTTTTGACAGGTATTTGATTTGGCTTGGCCAAGCCAACACACTACTTATGTATGAAGGAAGTACTTTTGTTACTAGATAAAGATAAACAACAAATATCACAAATTGTTAATAACACGTTTTTTTTAAATGTAAATTAAAATAATTTTATACCTGTAACTGAAACTAAATCTGATTATACAGTAACTGATGAAAACAGTATATCTGAGTCTTATATCTGTATTTATATCCAAATTTAAAATGATTATGTTAAATTGAGAAACAAATGCTTAATACACACAGTATGAACTCATTTTTATTAAATTTGTTAAGAGGCAGATTTAATTTTATAAATTTTCGTGAAAATAATATAAGGTTAACACATTACGAAATTTATATAAGTTTCCTTTAGAAACACTTTATTTATAAAATAACATTATATCCGAGCAGGAAAACTTTGGAATAAATTAAATACAATACAAGTTTGATCAATATAAAATGTATGATGTTTTAACAATTATCTAAGCACATAACATATTAGTATATCAATAAATAACATTTATTAAGCGACTATGGGACTAATGGAGGATCATCCTGGCCAATCATAACATCCTCATACATTATATCATTGTTTCTACGTAAATTAATTTTCTGTCGAACATATTCAACTAGATTATACTTCCTTATTACTAGAACTAGACCGAATACCACAAGAGCTATAGTAAATATTGATACTACAGCAGCTGTAGCGTCGTGACTGGAGGCGTATGAACCAATAGGTATACAATCATCCCCATCGCTAGTATATCCCTCCACACATTCACAACGATGTGTTTCTTCCTTACAAAAGTAATTGTCTCCCGGGCAACTATTCGACAGTTTGGTCACATTGCAGAACAGGATGTTCTCTGTTAAAAAGAATAAAGTACTCTCATATACGTGCACGTCCTGAACGAATTGATTCAATTAAATAATTGTAGGTACTTACCCGTATACGCGTAATTTATAATATTTAATATAATAACTGTTATAATATCGATTGTTCTAAAACCCATTGTCGCTTGGTTATCTCGACAGGCTTCACATCACAAATTGTAACGGGATAAATTAGTTTTTATCTAGTTCACTTTCGTTTGTTATATTTCTTTCTCCGAATACAGCCGCGCGAGCAAAACAAATGTCATACAGAAAATAACATCTAGTTAGCTGTCAGCTTGACGTCACTTGCAACGTTTTGTCAATGCTTAATGCATTAAACAGTCTCATAATATACATTGTTTAATGGAATTTTTTTTAGATTATTGTAAAAAGTTTTCTTGTTATTAAAATCAGCTTCACGATGTTTCCTGCACACAGCAGGTTAGTCTGAGTGAACCTAGTGTTACGACACTCCGTTCCCCACTTACCGCCAAATTCTGGAGACATTACATGTTGAGTGGCGGAACTCAGCGCCGCGCTTTGCCTCGACACCAGAGCGAAAAAATGGAAATATATGTTGAAATAAATATTCCACAAAAAATATATATATTGTTTTACAAATATTCCACAACTAGTCGCGCTTACGGTCACACTTTGTGCTCCTGCGCCACAACTGGCCTCATCAATGCTATTTATATTTGAAAAAACATTTACTTTTTTGTAACTAAACAATTTACATGAAGGCATATTTTACTTGTAGAATTTTAATGTAAGAATAAATGAAACTATTGAAAAATATTTAAAAAGTGCATTTTAAAACAATTATAAATATATACATTAAAAATAGCATTTTAGGTTACCGATAGATGGCAATTTACTTTATTATTACTATACTACTATATTTACTTAATTCACTTCAGATATTTTAAAAGAATAGCTCGATACAACGCTTACAGGTAACAAGATAGGTATATTGATGTCTAAAACGAATACAATACTTGAATAGTAAAAACATTCAGAAACATTATAAAAGTAACAGTCTTTGGTTATTACTCTGTACAGTAGTTTTTTTTCTCTTTCTTTAAATAACTAATTAAGCACTGATGTTGTTTAAAAGTTATATTCTTCACCAGAACCATAAGTATATTTTTCTGGTAGCACATAATCTGCAGGATCATGGCCGTAAGATTCAACTCCACCGTTGCCATCGCTAGCACCCTCTCTAAGAAAAGAGTTAAAATAGAATAAATAACATAAATAAACAAACAAATGTTCCTAAATAATTTTAAATAATAGGTAATTTGAAGAGGCCCTTACCTTAATTCTTCATGATCATTTACAACTGGTGCTTTTTCCTTGTCCCTTTCGTCCTCCTCCTCCGCTTTGGCATTACGTTTGTCCTCACGATATTTTTCTATTAGAACAAAGTACATATAATTTTGTCTATAAAAAATAATAACATTAGAAATCATTTATTTAACATTTTTTATTATAATTATGTTAATTTAAAACTCATGAGTCATTTTACATAATGTGATTAATAATGTAGATAATAGAACACTTTTTATAGTTAAATCGCTTATCGCTAATTTATTTAAATTAGACTTATTTTTTATAATCTTTTCAAGTAAATATTTGAGTAAAAGTAGCAGCTTAGATTAATGTTTTTACATTAAAAAATCCACTTTAAAACTCTTCTTAACAATTTTATTGGCCGTTTCAAAGGTTTTAGTCTTAATTCACCTCGTCTCTCTTGTGGGTGGCTGTGAGCTCCTGCCTCTTGACCTTCATCATGACCAAATGAGTCCTGTGTCTCTAACTCGTAGTGATCGCCCGCTTTTTTGTGGTAAGAGTCGAAATGTTGGTATCCTTTCTTCCCTCCTCCTGTCTTCTTGCGTGAGTAACCAATTTCACCGTCACCTTCGGTCTCATAAGATTTGTGGAAATTTTCAGGCTGAGAAATATTAATGGTAAGAAGTATTTTTTAAAAAATAATTATATACTTATTAATTTAGTAAAAAGGTAATGCGTAAGAGTGAGAAATACAAATATTAAAATTTATAAAAAAAAATACTAAAATCTTTTTACATTTACAAGTAAATTTGAATTAATTATTAATTATATTATTCTTAGTAGTACTTACGGGCACAGCTCTCGCCTCCCGCACATACGTTCCAACAGATATTGTATCATCCACCATTTCTAAATCTTTCAAAATTGGAATTGCCACTGCAAAGTGAAAGAAACCCAACGCAAGTAGCTTAAAACTAATCATGATTAAAAAACTTGTAAAACTAAGCTTTTTTATTTAGCTATATTTATGTGTTAATCTGTGGTTGATCTTTGAATTATTTGGCTAAAAAACTATCGAACTCGTGCTTGGTATAATAAAAAAGTAACACAAATGTCACGTCTTCGCTTTTTTTTTTAATTTGGCAACGATAAAAACTGTTCCGTTCAAAGCTGTTTTGCGAACTCCACATTATATTTCAAATCTTGTATTTTATATAACTGTCGATTGCAAATTATTTTGCAATTCTGGTCCCCGTCAGTCGTTCTTAGCGTATTTACTTTTTATAAAGCATTGTTCAAATATTGACATTACTGTAGAGTTTTTTTTTTCATTCTTAGTGCAACACTTTTCTTTTGAATTAAAACGGCATTACGGTTTTATCAATGATTTTTGAATGGAGTTACTCAAATCTATGGTTATTTTATTTGGTTTATTTTTTGGTGTGAAATTGATAATAAATAATCTAAATCGAACTTGGCTGACAACCAAAACAGATTTAGACAATATTATAATTGAAGCAGTTAGTGCTCAACTGGCACGCTCGAAGCGCCATAAATAAAGAACCGAACCGAATTGAAGCAGAAAAACTAGAATATTCTTAGGAATAAATCAGATATATCTACCTACCTGATCTATCAGACATTACAATAAAAGTAAATATAATAAAGAAAAATAAAATGAGTAAATTAATCAATGTAACGTTTTGTCCTCTTACCAGAATGAGGAAATAATTGATTGCCCCAACTGGAAATCGAACCTACCACCATCACGTGTACAGTCAAATCCTGTCACGCTGCACCACGACGGGCTGTTTTTCGAAATATCAATTCGAGGATTGCCAAAACTTCGTGAACACGATTTCAATTAATACAAATAGGTAAATGTTGCGGACGAAATACGATTTACGAATACAGCGTGATATTATTTTGTAAGCCAATACAAAGATTAGATATAGCATTGTATTATACCTACCTATTACTAATAGCTTATTACACCTGCGGTTATCCACGGGCAAGTGACCCGTGAAGGTAATTCGTATCTTAATTATCTCTTTCTCAATCTCATATAAGCAACAGTATCAGCTGATAATGCAATCGTTGTTTGGATTGATTTTTTTGCAATTTTTGCGTTATTTCCACTGGCGTATTAAGTGAAGCTGGGCTACATCCCTACCCTGGCTAGTCTGGTTGCATCGCATAATTTTAAATAACAGAAAATTAAAAGAAATCTTTAAATAAAAGTATAAATTCAAATCTAAGTCAATGCATCCCCCTGGAAAAATGTGCATATGCTAACGTCCATTGCTATTTCTGATGCTGTTTCTTACCATTCCTATGGTTAACAGATCCTTTGCATCATCTAAATAAAGATTTTTGCTATAAAATGTAGTACCGTTATAAGTTATTAATTATACATAGACAGATATTAAGGTTATCGTGGAGCAGCGGCATAGGTAATTAGGGGAAGGTGGGGTAAGACGGGGACCTTAAGGGATTTCATAAATAAAACCCCCTTTTTTCAATTGTACAATGTAGGAACTTTTTTTAAAAAAACAACCAGACTTTCTTCTATAATTATAATCAGTCAAAACAAAAAAATATATAATTCTTCTTATAAAAAAATCAACTTAAAAAAAATTGGTGAATCTTACCCCACCTATAGGGCAAGATGGGGTACCCCCTTGGGTAAGATGGAGTATAGAATACTTAAACGTCGTCATCTTCACAAACAGGGCAAATATGGACAGCTTCGTAATCATTTATTTTCCACTCCTGCACAACCACATTGCGCCCAATTACCGCATCTCTGGCAAGTTATCCATCCTTCAGTAGACTCAGAATACAAGCCGTGGCAGTAGTAGGCATTCTGTATCTTCGTCATCTCATATATTAGCTCTTCCGTCATCTGCATGGTTTTTTTTGGATCTCTTATTTGTGTTGTTAGTTTCTTTTTGTTTGTTAGGTTTCGGTTTACAGTTTTATCTTTCCGCTAATTCTGTTTTATATGGAGAAGCAGTAATAATATTCTTTGCGTGTATCTTTGAACTTTTCTTTGTCTTTTTTTGACCGTTCGTAGATAAGACGTAAACTTTTTTCGGGCTAACCAGATGGAATGCTGCATTATCAAAAGAATTATTATCTGTTGCTTCCCCTTCAGCATTCAATTCGATCTGCAGCAATAAAGTCATCACGGTAAAAATATGTGCATTATAAGGCGAGATTCCACATACTTTAAATCCATTAATTGCAGTTGGCATTGTTGGTGCCGTATAAAGCTTGTCCGAAGAATTCAGCTACTTGAAATTGAGAAACTACTTTCCAAGGATTTGATATTAACTTTGCTGTTAGAGCCTGATCATAAAAAAATACTCAAAGGCCCCATAAGACCAACATCTGCTGGCTGAAATTTGTGGTAGGAAGCATATTATTGTCACAGCATGTTTACGTGCTTATCGATTAACTGCAAATTTTAGGTGTGAGAGGCATGGCCATCTAAAATCAACATGACTGGGTTGGTTTTAAGAGTTATTCTTTTATAATTTCGTGGCCTACAGATAAAGACTACAGATTATCTGTATAAAAATATAAAGTTAACACAACTAGTAATGATAATTTTGAATTAAATCCAAATAAAAAAAGAATAACAAATTAGCAGATAAGACGGGATTGGTACCCTGTCTTGCCCGCCAGTAGGTACTCATCTTTCCCAAACTGGACTTATAAGTTGTATCATTTTTTTTTTGGGGGTATTAATCAAAGCAAGCCGAAATGAATTAATGAGTTTAGAGTAATAAAATAAATAAACATCAATAAAAAATATATGTCACGCATCTTGTATATCGTATATCATGAACAGTCACGCACTTTATATATGTCAATAATTAAATAAAACCACTGTAAATTTAAAAAACATGCATACCAAGTAGGAAAATATTTTCTCCGACGAAACGTTTTGTGACACTAACAAGTACCACTATATACTAACAAATGGCATAAAAAGAAATTTTGTAGTGACACTGCATTATATGTTTTCATAGGGTCTCCATCTTACCTCGCCACCCCGTCTTACCCCACTTTCCCCTACCAACTGTATACGAGATGGCTATGGTTCGAATGAATTATTTGCTATTTT
>HE668694.1:53486-64762 GCA_000313835.2 Heliconius melpomene melpomene
TAGCAGAAGCACTCTTACAAGTATTTTCTGTGTTAGGAATCCCTCTGAAAATAACGACCGACTCAGACAGTAAATTTGACAATGACGTCATAAAGGAAATATGTGCTTTACATGATATTAATATTCATTTTACGACCCCTTACAACCCCAATTCGAATTCACCAATTGAACGTTTTCATTCCACTATAGGTGAAATAATTAGAATTCAAAGATTAACAAATAAAGATGACCCTATTCAATCGCTTATGAAATATTCTATAATTGCGTATAATAATTCAATTCATTCTGCTACCAATTATACCCCACATGAATTACTTTTTGGACATACAGCATCTAGAAATCCCCTAGAGTTGTATTATTCTAAGGAATTTTACCAAGATTACGTTCTTAAGCATCGTAGCAATGCGGAAGCTGTGCAGGAGTGCGTAGCGGCGCACATGTCTAAGAATAAGGAGCATGTTATAGCGAAAAGAAACCAGACGGCTGAAGAGATAGCATTTAAGGTAGGTGAAACAGTTTATAAGCAATTAGCCAAAACGGCGCGCAACGACAAAACGAAACCAGTTTTCAAAGGTCCGTATAAAATTATTCATTTGCACCCCGATAATATAGCGGAGATTATAGGTAATCATCCAAATTCGAAGTCTATTAGAGTTCATTATAAGTTACTACGAAGACCTCATCTTGTTCCCTCATTGCCGGAGCCCTCGTGTTCCACACAAGAGCCAAAATAACCCTAGATCCCATATATAATTTTTTTTATAATATATAATTAAAATTTTATTATAATATATAATTAAAATTTTATTATTTTTAAACAAAACAATACATTTAACCTTGCTTTTACTTACTTAATAACGAATAAATAATATATAATAATTTTAAAGAACTTATTTTGTTGTATGCGAGAATACTTCATCTTAAAGGATACATAAGGTTTATAGAAATAAAATAGAATATAAGTTAGATTTACTTATAAAAAAAAAACAAAAAAAAATATATTTTTACTATTTCTAGAGTTAACCATGGTATTATATATGGTTTAGTTTCGATATTAGTTCGATACTAATAATTATAATAAAGAAATTTATTAATTCATAAAAATATATGTAGTTTTAATTTTATAAACATTAAACCTATTCAAATAAATCAAAGTGTCTATTATGAGGAAAGCATATAGTACAGAACATTTCCTAATTTCCATCCTAGAAATTCCTTCCATTTCTAATCATAAATATAACCTAATTATTCCTCATTCCAACCCTTATACTTGGTAACGAAGGGTACTCTTACCTAAAAGAAGGATTTAGAATATATACCTCTCGATTATATACATCAACTTGTATATAATATTCAAACCCTAGAAGAAGAGGAGAAAATAAATTGGTCTATTATCCTGGCTGTTTCAAGCTGATCTATGATCATTATATACCACTATAATAAATGTTATTTTTGGAAAATCTACAAGCATTTTCCCAGAGTCCCGGAGAAAACCAGCAGCGAGGACGCTTCAGGAACCTGCAGGACCAGCTTCCATCTTAAGGAGGGAGGAGTTAACAATGCATAAGGATACATTCCCATGACGCCGCACTTGCACCTCGCGGAATCGAACAATAGTGTTGTAGTATTTTGCTGATTTAACTGTTTTGAATTATATAAAATTTTAATAAAGATTCTCTGTCTTCAACTTGCTTTAAAACAGAAAGGTTGTTTATAAAATTAAATAAATAATTTTTAAAAAGCCTTTTTCTCGCCTGAGTAATTTAACTCGTGACGTGAATTTTTTTCGTTATAGAGGGAGAGCTAGTAGTAGCCAGACTCTGTGCGCATACACAAAAACACCGGTGATTGTAACTTTGGCATCTAGGTAACTAAGATGTAAAAAGCAGCCTACGAGCATACTAGGAGCAAATAATAGCTTTATACATTAGTTAGCTTATATTGTTAATAAAAAGTTCTGTTCAGTTACATGCATATATTTAGTATATTACATTCGTAGGCGTTTGTAATTTACTAGAGTTTAGAGGTGGCAGGGGCAAAGAAGGAGGGGGGATTATATGCACAGAAACTTTCAGGCTTTATAAATTAACGAATATATGGCTTGGTTTGACTTGGCTCTGAGGTAATTAGGATTTAAGTTCGAGCTCTTCGTGAATACGAATTTGTTAAATTTTAAATGAATCTTACCTAAGTAAGCTTTCTCTAGTCCTCCAATCTCTATTCCTGAGTTGCGTACGCGCAGCTCCCGCAGCTACCAGAACTGCTGCGCCAAGGACTAGTAAATGTCTGCTATTTGCCCTCTTCCATATTAATTGTACACCGTATACGGTTATTACTACTGAACCCACGCTGGAAAATAATGGACAAAAATAAGAATATATGATATGTTTTATCAATATTTTTGGAAAAAGATATGAAACATATTTTTAGAGAACAAAAAAATTGTACGAAGTAGTACTAAAACTCACACCTCGTGGAATGGTTGTTATTTAGCTTCGATGAAATTCTCAAGGAAAAGTTGCGCTAGATGTAGTAATTCTCATTTGAGTAAATTCATATTCATAGTAATTGTAATAATAATCAATAGCTTCTATACCAGTTAATGAAGTCTTACAATAAAAAATGTAAGAAATTATATATTTTTTTATTTATATTTATTATTAAAAAATATAATAATAAAATAAAAAAATACCTCGGTATGTATAGTACTCGTTCTGCAACCACAAATCCAACAGTTACTAAAAGGTTAGACGCTGGCAAGTACGGTATTACTAGAAGCATCAGTCCCAAAACCAATGGTGTGTGTCGTTGAAGCTGAAATGATAACAAAAATGTATAAAGTTAATATAAATGTACTCAGAGACGTCAATTTTCATTTAAATGTCCACATTTAAAGTAAATTTGGGCATTTCTAATAATATAATTATCGATTTTATGCCAGTTTGACCATATCATTTAAATCCATACCTATATTATAAATTCGAAAGTAACTCTGTCTGTCTGTCTGTCTGTCTGTCTGTCTGTCTGTCTTTTACGCAATCAGGGCGAAACCGCTAATTTAATTGTGATAAAATACTCATATAGAGGTACTTGAGGATCCCGGGATGAACATAGGATACTTTTTTTTCTCATATTTGTAATATTTTCGATATATACCAATATATTAAAATAATTAATTTGACGTACAATTTATTCCGCCATGTTAATTACAATCGTCGCTACGCGTTGCTAAGCAACGGCTTGCAAAGTTTGTTGTTTTAAGAATGGCGCGCGCCGATATAGATTTGTATACATTAACAAAAATTAGATGATTTCTATAATTTGGTATTCATCCTTATGAAAATAAATATAATAGTCACTTTTAGCATTTCATCTAGATGGAAATTATAGTTTACTGTATAACATTCTAATAGATAAATAAGGAGTTGTCACTGATTCCAAATGACCTAGCCTACGAGTAGTATAGTATGACCGACGCGAACGGGCAGATGACTTTGATGGTTTTGTAAATTTTTATATATTTTCGAATTACTATTATTTTTTGTGTAATTATTTGCTGCTTATAATTAATTTATCTCATTTCGGTTATCTATACCGATATTATACACTTAAAATATCGTAATTTTAATCATTTGGGATTTTATTTAATATTGTTCGCAAAAATTAATAATTAAATTAAATAATATAGAAAAATGTTTAGTACGCGCGCACGGCAAACTTTAGGTACTTTTTCTAATATTAATAATTTCCTTTAGTTACTTTTACTTCTTTTGTTTGTTCATTTCAGTAACTCAGATATTTTTTCTAATAATAAATGTCCACTTATTATTATTTAACTTATTTTAATTATTTAAGCTTATATTTTCGCGGGCGTAGCCGCGTCCGGGCCCACTAGTGAGTATATAAGTGGTTAGTTATTCATTTAAATTCAAATAGCATATACTATAATATATAGACATTTGAAACTTTTAACCAGTAGATAAATTGTTTCGATTTGAACAAGAAGCTGATACGAGTAATGGGAAAAAAAATTACAAAAATGTTACTTACAATATTAAAATAAAAAAAGGAAAACATTAACTACATACTTCTAAATCCATAAAACATTTATAAGACAATGCAAGTAAAGTGATGAAGGCAGCACAAGTCATAAGATTTCGAGGGTCCCAAGCGCTAGCCACTAACGGGATTGAACCCATTTGCCAATCGTGGCTTAGGGTCCATGGGCAGAGTAGCAACCACCAGTTGAAAGCAGCCAAATAGCAAAATGTCATTAGCCTGAAATTGAAAAATATGAACATTAGAATATATAAATATATTATAGAATATTATCTGTAAACCTATATATTATCTGTAAACGTGATGTGGGCTTGTCGATTGTGGGCTTGAATTCATTGAAATAATTATATTAGAAATAATTATATTTAAATTAGTTTCGTTTTGGTGATCTGGTAGACTACGATCGACATTGAGTTCCTTCATTCCTCATCACTCGATGTTTATTTTTTATCAATTTGAGCTCGTATATCTCTTTTTTCACTTATTTTATAAATAAATCTACCTACATTATTACTAATATATTTTTTTCTGTTAATATATTACCTAATAGCAAATGAAGGATGAAAAGCTGGTGGATTATCCTGTGCTGAGAATGAAGGCAGAGATCCTTGTAATAAAGCAAGTCTTGCTACTGCCAACAGAAGTAGTACAAGGACACCTTTACCAACTCTTCCCCATACATTGTCACTTCTCCAGCGACATCTTGATGGCGATCTGAAAAATTTGTAAGATTTTTGTCGATTTGTCTGTTTGTCTGTGCGCTTGTGTACACTAATCTCAGAACGGACCTAATACATTTTTCACTATTATATTTTGGTAAAGTTCCCTCAACATTTAGTGAGTTTGTTATTGGAATTGGTATTAAAAAATATCAATTTAAAATATATTATTTGACCAAAATTGATAAATGAAATTTATTGAATTGTATGAAATTTTAGTTTTCACTGCTTAGAGACTACAAAATGAACATTTCTACGAATGAATGCTTTTAGAACACGTAAGCAATTCAATAAATAATCGTGTTGTTCAAGCGGGCGACGCCACGAGGGGCTTGCTAGTTAAATATATAATAGATAGATAGATATAGCATTAGTGATACCTTGTAATCGAGTTCCAACTGCGGTAAATATCAAAAGATATATTTAACAGTAAAGCGGTAAGACCCGTCTCCTTCGCCAGCATGCTGAGAGCTGCCAACACTACACTTGACCAGACGCGTCTCTTGCTCGAT
The DNA here is from genome assembly GCA_000313835.2 of Heliconius melpomene melpomene. Taxonomy (NCBI): domain Eukaryota; kingdom Metazoa; phylum Arthropoda; class Insecta; order Lepidoptera; family Nymphalidae; genus Heliconius; species Heliconius melpomene. Next base: position 58,777 of record HE668694.1, read on the forward strand.
GACCTGTAAGCAAAAATTTTACATAAAAATTTCCTCCTAATTTCAATAAAATTAATGATACAATTAAATATTTTATGGACCTTTTCCAAAAATAAAATTTAATTTAGATTACGGTCCAGTGTCCATCAGTCGATCGATTATGAGACCCCAATTTGCATGTTGACAAAACGACAAAAGAAAAAAAAGAGCTTTATTTGTAGATACTAAATTTCATTTACATTTTCAAAAAAAAAAAAAATATTTTTACAATAAATAATAAAACTCATAATATAGAATACTTCATATGGCTCAACGACGGACAAGCAGACACCGATTAACATTTACAAAGTGGAACAGTATAAGAACGAACAAACTTGGCGACAGCAACTTTGCAATACAATTACCGCCAATTCCTAACCTTTTTGGGGTAATGTGGCAACCAGAAAACTTTGGCTCCGAAACATTCTTTCTGAACTTCTCTTCGAAAACAAGGGGCAAAGTTGATAATAATATTATACAAGTAGTGGCAAGTGCGCAAACTATTCACACGGCATTAACCCTCTATTTGCTGGGCGTCTTCAGACATATCACGGGATTACTTACTTACTTAGACTGTGAACACGTTAACTGTGAAAACATTAACTCAGGGATGGTAGTTTTGACATGGTTTATCTGAATTGCATTAATCTAATTACTTCTTTGCATATCATTAACTTAGGAATATTGAGGAATAAAATAATAGGAATAAATTCATAAAATTAATAATATTTATAATTATCAATATAAAAATCAAAATAATAAACCTTACCCATGATAAAGAAGAAGGGATGAAAGAAAGAAGACACACGCCAGAACATCCGCGCGACCAACCACACCTGCCACCTGAAATGGAGAAATATATCGATTTAATACTAAGACACAATTAAACAGAGTGTCCTGACACTATATTTTTTCTGCTTACACGATTTATATATAAGATAAAGCGTGTACAGTGTGAAGTACACACAAAATCACCACATTTTATTCTCATTATTAAAATCCAGCAACACTAAAACAGCGTAACTCCTTTTATTTAAATGGCAACCCCATAACTCCCAACTTTACATACCAAGTAGGACATTAAGTGTTTAATGTAGTCCGCATTGCGCCTACATAGCAATTAGGATGGCCCTGGATGCATTAGGATTTCGTTTATACGTTTAACGGGACAGTTTATCTTTGGGAGCCATTACGGTACAAACGGAACCAAATGCAATAAACCTCTTACATTTATCTTTGGGATTAGGTTTATTAATTATATTTATCTGGGCGGTAAGTGTTTATTATTATTATTTTTAGTTTCATGCTTTTCGAGGCATTGGGTGTTGAGTGGCGGAACTCAACCCTGGCCCTTTGCCTTAGTTCCAGAGCTAAGGGATGAAAATATTAATGAATGATAATTCAGTCCCTCGATTGAGGATCGAACCCACAACCGTCACGTTACATTCATCAGGTAATTATTATTATTATTTTTAGTCTACGGACCAGGTGGACCGACGACCTTAAGAGCACAGCGGGAATCCGCTGGATTCAAAAGGCACAGGACCGGACGGAGTTGCGAGAATTAGGGGAGGCCAATATCCAGCAGTGGACGTTGAAAGGCTGGATGGATGGATTATTTTTAGTTTCACACATTCCTCATATAGCAGGGTAGGCAGAAGGAGCCTAGTCTTGAGACACTTCGTTACCTACTTCTCGCTCAAATTTCGGGTCATTACCATATATTGCAATCATGGCGGCCCTCTCGTATTTATCTTTGAAAATTACCTTTATAAATTACATTTATCTGTGCGGTAATTAATTATTTGAAATTACCTATTTATATTTTAAGCTGAAATAATAATGTTTAGATTAAAGAAATATTTGGCTGTATTATAATTCATAATAGTATTTAATCACGGAGGCAAACTATCGGACAATATCTAGTTTTATAATAAATCAATTGAGGCCAGTCGTGGCGTTGGGGCACAAAATTTAACTGAAAATGGTTGTGAGATTGTTGTGTTGTAAGTATTAAATATTTCCATTTTCTTTGCTCTGGTGTCGAGGCAAAGTGCGGCGTTGAGTTTCGCCACTCAACATGCAACCTGCAAATGAGAACGGGGTGTCTTAACACTAAGTTCCCTCTTACCCTGTTTTGTGCATAATACAGCATGACGCTAAAAAATATATTATAATAAATGAAATACGAAAGAATCGTATCATACGGTTCCGGCAGTCAAAATACCGCCGATTGTACTAATTGACGTTGCCAATTGCGTGTGGCGTTTTCACATCAAAGGCTACACTTTAATTAACTTAAACAGAACGCACGTATAAAATGGATCTTCCATTATTAATATGTATGTACATATACACAAATAATACATGAGGCCAGTCCTGGCGTAGCCTGCGCCAGGACCTACCGGTACCGGACGCGACTAGTCGTGGGTTCAATTCTCACTCGAGGAAATGAAATATTTAATATTTTCATTAAATTTGTCTGGTATCGAAGAGATAGCTGAGAATGGTTGTTTTTTTCTTTAGTTTATCTTAGGAAGTGCAAAATATATACAATTTATATAATTGTAGATTCATATTAGCTTAGTAAATGTAACATCGAGTACGAACACCCAATAATACTTACCATATCTGTATAATTAGCGTAATAAACAGTTTCAACTTCTTGATTATTTTGCAAAATTTTGGATATAAGTGAAGATAAATCAGCACTGGAAAGCGGATCTAGCATATACATATATTGCTTTCAGATTAGCTTTTAATTTTTCTTATTTTTTCTAAAGCAGGAACTAGCAACAACCATCGACCGCGATAACATAACATGCGGTCTATAATTTAATTTACAAGTCCTTCGTACTACAAAGAGATCTTGATGGCAATCAAGTGAAAAACTCGTTCCAATATAAATTGCATAGCAGCAACTTTTCAAATTAAACCCGGCTGAGACAAGTCCAGCAATCAGCGAGCTAATAGGAAAAGTTTAAGAATATTGCCTTCCAATAGTTCACATTAAGACTACTTGCGCTCTCTTCCTACGCTTTGAAGTACTTAGATAGGTTATATTTGAAAAATTCGGAATTTCTTAAATATCTCATAAGATATACTTTTTCTTCTCATAGGTTAATTTTTTTTATATTGTGGCTTATTTATTTATTTGTATAAGCTATGGCTTGAAAATATTTTTACACAAATCGCGATAAAACCCCCTTCATCCATGTGGATTTTATTCCGATTAAAATCTGTACTTTCGCTTGTCTTATCTGATAAGAAAAAAACCGGTCAAGTTCGAATGAGACTCACGCACTAAGTTACCATAATCTATAAAAGCTCATTACCAGAGCGAGGAAATGATAATACTTCATCCTCCCGAACGAAATTTGAACCCATAACTATTGCGTATATAGGGAGACGCTATTATTAGAGAAAAGAACTTCTCTTCTCTTATATAAAAGAGTAGACCGTAACCAGAACAATATATTTGAATTTAATAAGATAGCAGATGGCATTGGGTATTAATAATAATAAAACTATTATAACAAAATTTAATTAATATATAGAGAAACGATAGAGATTTATCACTTGGATGTGTAATAACTGAGGCGTGGACTCCACTATAATGTGGGAATCACTATATATTACATAACGTTATAAATCTCTCTTTTTTACTGAAGACACCTAATCCCAACTCTAAGTATATACTTACGTCAAAGAATTTCCCCTTATAAAAAATCATTACCAAGATAAGTGAAGAAAGTAAGAAAGTGCCTTAAATATTACTGTCATGTCATTACATACTGTTCTCAGACAGGCACTTTGGGGAACGGCGACCTTTCTCCAACACTAAAGATACTATTTTTAAAGAGGACATACATTAGGTTAGGACTAAGAATAAAAAATCTTGAAATCTGAAGTAGGTAAGACGTGCCTTATTGAACGTGATAATCTCTTTTTAATGTCTTTATATATTTTCCATATTTAGGAAAGTAGAAGAGAAGGCGATTGAGAAAATACGACAACTGCTATTTCCCATTTGGGGAAGTGATTTTTTTTAAGTCTTCGCTGTGTTAAACTGCGGCGTTGAGTCAATACGCAATGTCTCAAAAATTAGTCGTAAAATATGGAACTAAGCCTCTCACCACTAGGTTCCCTTTGCTTACCCTAATAAGCGGATTAAATAGTGAAGGCTTGATTAATCGACCCTAATTACATTGATAATTCCTCCACAGCATTGGTCAGTGAAAAATAGAAACTGCTATCAAAGCAAAAAGATCATTGCATCCAAACGATTATAATTGTGACAGAGAAAAGCTTCCATAAATATATACGAAAACTTAAACAGTAAGGGAAGAGGGAAGTTGTGTCACGTAGCCATTACGTATTCTATCTAATATATTATGAATTTCATACGCCGTCGACTGTAATAATGTAAGTCATTGTTTTACTTGTAATATAATTCTGAACTTTGTGTCTGTACGTTGAAATATTAGTCGTGGAATTGGTAAGTTAAAAAAAATAGCTTCATGGCTGTGCAGGTAGGCAACCTAGAATTGAGATACGAGTAGGTATCTCTTTTTCCTCCCTGCGCACTGTCGTATTTTCAAGATATTGGATGTTGCTCTTCGCCGTGCTTTGTCTTGTACTACCGGAGCGAAGATGTAAAAATAATTCATTCTACTGAGTGGGAATATTCACGATTCTCGATTGGCAGTGCCGTATATGATAAAAGGAGTGTATCTACTCTAGTACGTGGAAGCTTGGAAAACCTCCCTAAAATATATTTACGTTTAACTTCAAATAAGTAACTTCATACACAACTAACCAAACAAAAGCAACATACACAAATCCACATACAAACACAACAAAAACAACACAAATAGAACTAACACAAAAATAAACAAATCCCGTACTGCATATTTGGTTTTAATCTTTAAAAGCCTTAAAACGGCGTTCGGCAACCGGAGTGCTAAAACACTCAGATTTCTTTAATTAACGTGAAAAAGAAGCTCCCGTACTGGAAGCTAATCTTGTTTACAATTTTTCACCAGATAAAACTTTATTGTAGTGGCATAGGGTGTGCGTGATTATGGGTTCGATTCACACTCAGGGGAATCAATTATCTAATATTTTCATTTCGTTTCTCTGGTGACAAGATAAAGTGCAGCGTTGAGTTTCGCCTTTTTACACGCAATGTCTTGAAAATTCCGTGGAAAGTGCAAGCGAAGTGACTTAACACTAGGTTCCCTCTATCTACCCTGCTATATAGTAGGATACAGTATGAAAAAAAAAACTTTAATTCATTGTGACGCAATTTAAAAGTTTTTGACTGATTAAATAAAAATGTACCCACTGAAATAAAACTGTATTCACAAGTTCGATTTCTGCTTAGGGTAAAATAATCAAATTAAATTAGCTTCACGCTGTATCCCGCACACATCAGTCAACCATCGCAATTCATCACAACAACCCAATAAATATATGAAAAATGAACAATAAAGTGAATTTGTAGTGAACAAATTCTCTACATTTTACTTCGAAATTAGTAGAAAAACAGAGAAATTGAGGACATAAAAGCCTTAAGCATTATAGATAAGACAATTCATGAAATCTCGAAGGGTTCAGCTAATCCCTAATAATATTATAAGGGGTGGTTGTAAAATAGTTTATGTTTTGTATTACGTACACAATGTAATACTAGGGACGTAAAATGTTGATATACGACGTTATCATATATAGCCAATGACCTAAAGCAATTGAGCTAATGGTAGCCAATGTTATATGGTAGTGATAAAATATTATGTTCTATTAAATTATTATATGGAAAGTAAATTATTTTGCTAAATTTTTTTTTTTTATTTTTTATTAAAGTTTTTTTTTTAACTTTGTCAGTGTTATTATTTGTGTTAGTGCCTCATCTTGCAAAACTTTAAAATATACCTTCTCTAGTGCTAAAATTTGTATTTACGTTTTC
>HE668694.1:64862-79570 GCA_000313835.2 Heliconius melpomene melpomene
AAAAATATTAAACAGTAAAAGCTCATAATTTCTTTTTTATATTCAAAGTTCAATTGAAACAAGAAATATAATAAAAAAATTAAAATTCATCGAACAATTTCTTCCCTTACAAAGTAGTGTAATGTATTGGAATGAAATTTTTAATCAGACTAAACTGAGTTCTGAAGGTACTGTGCTTTAGAATTGAATAAACAATAGCACTTCTAACGATTGAACTATCTTTTTAGAGTACATACAAGCTATGTCATATTGCATTACTTGAATTATATACAGACGCCTATTTTTTAATATATGTAGGTAGATAAAAAAAACTCTTCCATTTAAAGAGGCCAGACGTAGTACACGGGCACATTACCTACGTGAGTTAAATATATAAAATTCTCATATTCTCGTTCTGATAATGGGCCAAATTGCGGCGTTGAGTTTCGCCATTCAACAGGCAATGCCTCCAGAATTCAGCAGAAAGTTGAGAACGGAAGTGTCTTAACACTTGGCGCCCAGGTACTCTCTGCCTACCCTGCTACGTGCAGGATACAGCGTAAAGCTAAAAAAGTATTCCGTTTGTAATATGTAAGTATAAAGAACAGCCGAAATTACGCGGCATAGAATACTGAAAGGGAAACTGCATTAGCTTCTAATCTCTTCAATTTTACAAAAATAATTTTACAATTACCACCGTTAAGGTTTGCGCGTTCAATCAAACAAACTTTATAGTATTAATATAGAAGTATAATTTGTATGTAGTATGGTTAAAAACAATAATTTTACTGTATGTTATGAAAAAAAATTGTTTACAAATTTACATTTTGTTGCAAAAACAAAGAAAATAGTGCAAAATACTAAAAAAATAACTCCAAACTATAAATATTTTTACATGTGAAATAATTAAAATGAACATGACCCATTTTCTACCGACCTATAAAAATTAAAATATCTCGTGAAGTTACGGGAGTATACGTATTATGTACGTAGGCGTAATATGTAGTAGTACGGGAGGTAGCTACATTCTTTCTAAGAGTTATATACCGATTACCTAACTAGCCGCAAGTTTGTTTCCTTGGACTTAAGATGGAAAATCTCATTCTTCTCTTTTACCGTAGGAACTTCGAGAAAACTTTTTATAGTACTCGCTTGTCGCTTATAGGATCTGGCACACACTCAGTTATTAAATAAAAATAAATACAAAAGCGCTGGTTAAAAATATGCTCTAAGTATAATCAAAATTTAAGAAACAAGAAGAGAGAGAGTACGAGAGAGACAGAGAAAGAGAGGGGGGGGGGGGAGAGTATCAATTACAAGTATCAATTAAATATCAGCTACATAATTAATATATAATAATTTTTAAAGTATAACTATACACATTGTAAAATTATTTTGTATATTTTAAAGTAATAAAAAAATGATGACTATGACTGTTGACTTTTGTTGAAGGTAAAAGGTGGTTCGACCAGCTCTCGGGGATAACTGAGTTTAAGCTTACGGCGTTGTGTTCCACCGCTTAAAAGCAATGAGTTCAGGCAGAAAGGGAGTTAGTATATGAGGAATACGTAAATATAACACATAATAGTTGTAAATAGAGCCAATAAAATAAAATAAAGTCTTAACACACTCTACTTAAAATTTTCATCCATTTAAACATTGTATGTTTGTTTTACTAGAAGAGGGAAACGAAAATAACTTCAAATATTCATTTATAATTCCGCCGAGTGTGATACTTGGTATATGTATCAAAATTCAATTATGGTACCGAGGAAAGGGTTTCTTAATAATAACCGATTGTTGCCAAATTTAGATCCAGAATATTTTTGTTTAATAATTTACAGAATTTCCAAAAAAAAAATTAATAATAATCGGTCCCGACGCCGTCGTAGTGCAGTGGCACGAACATCGTATAATTGTAAACGCAACGGTTGACGGTTCTGTATTCGCACCTGAGGAAAATAATTGTTTAATATTTTAAGTTTCTTTGCTCTGGTAACAAGACAAAGCGCTTCCTAGAGATAAGCTACTCAACATGCAACTACATATCTCGAAAATTGATGAACCAACGAAATCAAAGTGAGGAACAGAGTATCATAACACCAGGTTCCCTCTGCCTACCCTACTAAATACAGTGTGAGGCTAAAAATAATAATAATAATAAATATATGAAAATTCTGATAAGTTACATAGTTATAAGCCATTCAAGAAATTCTCGACACCAACCTTAAATTTAAAAGAGCAACTTTCAACAGTTTCGCCAAAAAAAACACTGTGTGTTCTGTTATAAAAATAATATTAAAAAAATATTACAAATCTCGTTGTTCGTCGTCGACTGAGAAGCGCCATTGTGGCCGATACTTGCCCCGGAATGACCGCTGTTCTACTTCAATTTTTAGGGTTCCGTATTGCAAAACTTAAATTTACCACCCGCAAAGTTAAGTTTTACCTTTTATAAGTTACCATTCCCAATAGTTCCCATTTATTGTTATTTCATAGAAAAAATATTACAAACTTATGTTTATAGCTCATTTCACATAAAATAAGCTTATATACTCGGAAAATTAAGTTTGTCAACTCTTGTGACTCGATCTTGAAATTGATATGGAACCCTCGGTCGGCGTGACCGATTCGTTCTTGACGGGTTTTTTTTATTTACAACTGCTGTAGTATAGTTTATTATTGTGAAAGTGGATTCTGGACCAAAATGCTCTGATAGTTCGCGACCATTCCGAGCTTTTCATGAAGCTTTAATGTTGTAAAGCTCTAAATTATTTATTTTTACTACAGTATTTTCTATTGTTGGAATGTGTTTTTGGTGTTCTTTTAAATAATCTAGTTGTTTATTTAGTAAGATCTTGGGATTTCGTGGCTTTTAGATGTATTCATTTTTATTTTTTTCAAGGATTAAAAAAGTCGTTGAACAACACAAATATTTGAAAAATAATTTTATATGATTATATACCTTTAATAATATATTTTTTTCTATTAAATTTAATTTGTTAATACGATAGCGGATGGGTTATAATTAGGGATATTATTAGGAATCAGTTTGAAACTTGATTTTTTCTTACCAATGAAAGATATTTATTATACCCTTGTTTAAATAGGAATATTGGTATGCTTATACTTATTATTTTTTTTAGCTTTACGCTGCATCCTGCACACGGCCGGGTAGGCAGAGGGAACCTGGGAACCTAGTGTTAAGGAATTCCGTTCCCATAAAGATAGTTGCGTCCCCACTATACCATGAATGTCAGTTACATCATATGCTTATATGAGGTAATATTCATATCAAGCAGAAAGTTTGATTGAAGTCGTTAGCGCGCCCAAGTTTGATTAGGGCCGATGGCAGTGAGATGACTTTATAGGGACTGATAACGAACTTGCCACTAGTGTTGCTCTAATAGTTTATTACCAGAATACTAAATATAAATATCTATAACTTTAAATATATAAGCACAGTTGTACGATGATGACGTCAAGGTCATTTAAATTTATATACATATTTGTCTTGTCTGCGTAGATTTCACGTCGTAAGCTGTAAAATCCCATTCTTGTGGTTCCTTGTCTCCCACTCTTTTAGTTCTCCCCAACACTCAAAACATAATCTTTTTAGCTTCACGCTATAGCCCGCAGACAAAGTGGGCAAAGGGAATGTCATCACTGGCTGAAGATTGGTACTGGTGGCCGACTTTCGTTTTGAGACACAAAAATAGAATTATGAAATAATTAACTGTCTTTATAACTCTGAATTAAAAATAACTAACGTTTTTTCAACTCAGTGCGCAATATCTCAAAAATTGAGTGAAAAGTGGGAAACGAAGTGTCTTGACACTATATTCCGTCTGCCTACTCAGCTAATGCGAAATATTAAGGGAAAAATATATAAAAAATAATAAATCCGTAGTTACAACGTTATATTTCAATTATGCAAACATAATAGAAGATTTTGCGAATTCCCAAATTGCAAACAAAATAACACGAGTTGAAAGCCAACAGCGTCCATTCAGTATTAATCGTATGCCGCAGGATTTAGTCACCGCACTGTACTGTACTGTTCAATACTGTGGATATTTGTATATTGATTTACTGTATAACGTATATTCTATTTTGTGTAATGGAAATGTCAAATGAAAATATTAATTTTTTTTTGTATTTCAATTTTAAAGTGGTATTCCACAGTTGGGATAGAAAATAACTTATAATTCATGGGTAATATTCTATAACACTTAGACAATCTTCGAGAGAACCTATGGTTTAGTGGTCAGATCACGTAGACAGTTTCCAAAATGCACTAGTTCAAATCTCATAACATTCAAATTTTATATTTATTATAATAAAATATTTTTGTTTATTAGAGATTTTAGGTATTTTTACCATGACTGGTAAATATTCAGCCTAATATTTTCCCATCATAGCTTCTAAATATAAAAATATCCCATATTCAAGTAAAAACTAAAAACCAGAACAAAAAATAAACGTCTAAAGAGTGTAATATGTCACCTAACTAAGTGGTGTTGCCGCAAGTTAAGCTAAACTAATTGAGGGAGAGGCCAAGTGAGATAATCTTCTAAAGAATTAATCTCTCGGCTTGCAGGTGGCAAATGTTTGAGTATTTCATCCTGACAGTGCAGCTTCTGGCCGAAATATCCGCTCATTTCTGTGACGGGTTGACGTAATAACATACTTGGTACGTTTACGTTAACTGATGATGTACTGCATTTGATGAGATTAGCGGAGAATCAAAACAAGTTTTACGCTGTACCCATGTATAGCAGGTAGGCAGAGGGGCCCTAGTGCTACGACACTCCGTTTCCCTCGTTTTGTCGATTTTCAAGACTATTCGTGATGAGTTAACCACTCATAACTTAACGATGCTTTTTGCCTTGACACCAGAGCAAAGAATTGAAAACACTAAATATGACATTTCTTAGAATGGGAATCGAACCCACTGTCGCCCCTGTACCACGACTGACCGTCATACATATTCCAATAAAAAGTTAAATTAAGACTAATTAAAATATAAAAAAAAAATAGTCGAATTGATAACCTCCTTTTCTTACAGAAGTCGGTTAAAAACATCACCTTGAGATCAGATCCAAGTGGCCAAGTGTTAGTAAGCACGAACGTAGATCTAATAAAAACCTCGCACCCCATCCACGTTCCAATGAATATTCATTTGGTTTTTACACCGCCACGGATCATCCATTTATGGGTTGAATACTAGATTAAGTGAGCAGGTTCACTCGAAATCTCCTTTTGGAATCCGTTCCGTTCAAAGTGAACTATCTAATGGAATTTTTCAGCGAATCCGTTGAAATATTTAAATTTTATCTCGTTGGTTCTCGTTCGTTTTATTTGTTTACTAAATGTTTTGATATATCTGTACATTAGTGTAATAAATGAGATTATACTGTTTTGTTAAATACTCTAAATATATTTTTAAAAAAATAATTGTAACCTTTTATTGTTTTTTCGCTTTACGCATCTTTTTTATGTAGTAGGAGAAAAAATCATCCAGCCAGTGAGATATGGTATGATATGGCACTCAACACGCAATGCGCCCAGAATTCGACAGTAAATAGGAAACAGAGTGTTTTAACACTGGGTTCCATCACTGTAGCGTGAAGCTGATAAAAAATAAACATCACGTTACTACAATTAGATTCCCGTGCGCCTGCGCTACGACGGCCTTATGAAATATAACTTAAAGTGTATTTTCAATAAAAATACTCGATATACGATATAAGCCTACTTATTTGCTTAAACAATAATCAATTAGCCCCCCACCACCACAGACCCATCCAAATCACACAAACCACTTATCACATTATAATTCATATCTCAACTCGACTTGAGTAAAAATTTTCCGAACGGTTCACCCTTTGTTAAATAAACAAAAGACTTAAGAGGCTTTGTTTAATTAAATTTATACGAACATTTGAGTGCAAACGCGTGTATTATTTAAATCAAAATTAAACGCCAACTTCTTGGTCCTTTCAAAGTTGGTTAGGTTGGAGTTTGTGATGCCGTCCCCTGATTACATGATAAGTATAATTAGTAATATTCGAGCGTTTGTAGGGTTGTTCTTTGTAGGGACTAATTGACTATAGTGGGGCTTGTTGGTTTTGTAAGTGGTTTTGACTGTTGGGGCAGAGATAGTAGGTTCGATCTAGATAAGATTTTATCTTGTGTCACAAGCACAATTGTTCTGTGAATGAAAGTTAATTTGTCAATTTTTTCGTTTATTCTTTGTTAAATTATATGTTATACATATTACCTTTACATATACTAGTATGTAATTTAACAAATATAATTAAATTTATATCTAACCTAATTCCAATATTAGATATTTTAAGCATAAATTGTGTCAAGTGTCAAGTGTCAAGTCAAGTGAGGATATATCTGACTAAAAGCATAAGTTGTAGATTTAAATTTCATTCAAATAGATACTTACAATAAATAATTTATTCAAAGAATAGCGTTATCTAAGCTAAAATATATATCCAGATAGATAGCCAGAGAAAACGGAGCGGTCTCTGCATACCTCTTTCGACCCCTCTACTGTCATCGACCTCTTCATATAAGACCTCTTCTGGTTCCCTAGACATAATATTTTAAAATAAGTCTAAAAGTAGCTAAAACTGCATAGTTTACTTACATTTTATTCCATAGGCAAATCCCAAATGTGTCATAATAGCTTTAGTTATTATATTAATTTCCTTTGATCGTCACCGTTCTGGCAGGGTTGTTATAATTAAATAATTTACGTCGTCCCGCCACCATACTAATGGTTAAATGAGCGTCGTCGGCTGACAGGTGTATGGCAATCTATTACCCCCATACGTCAGGGAGTTATTTTGTTAATATATCAAAATAGAGGTGGAAATCTACTTTGAATTTAATATACTGTAGGGTAGGCAAAGAAAAAATTGTTGTAACTTGTTGATTTTTTTTAAGAAAAAAAATCGTAATTGAATATTTTTTTTGCGCTGTGGCGGTTTAATTGTATATGCGATAGTTAGGTATTCGATTCGCACTCGAGAGACAACCCTACAAACGCTCGAGTATTTTATTGCCCCTTGCTCTAGTAACAAGACGAAGTACTGCGTTTAGTTCCGCCATTCAACTAGCAATGTCTCGGAAACTGACTGCTTTGTGCAGAATATAGCGTCAAACTAAAAAAAAGATAGTATAGATCAATAAAAAAATAACCAAAAAGAAAAATGTTAGCAACATTATTACGCAAAATATGTAAAATACAGCTATGTACTATTTAACAACGCTAATAAACATCTCTAAGCATCACTGCTCGAGCAATAACTACTTTGCTAGCAGCCTTATGACGTCATATAGTCTTTATAGTAGATATATGGTATTTAATGGGTGTGATGAACGACAGGTACAAACGATCTGTCACAGGTGTCAGTTCCCCGTCAGTGTGAATGGTCCCCCTAAGTTATCACGTCGACGCAAAGTAGAACTATATTAAGAAAGTTATATGACACGTACACGTGATAAGTTTTATTGGTTTAGGTATATTATGTGTTTATATTGCTTAGCTGTAAGTGTGAAGGTTGTGGCTTCGATTCCCATCTAGGGGAATCGATCGTTTTGATAACACTATAAATACGGCGTTGAGTTTCTCCACTCAACTCCACAAAAAATTTTGAAAGCTATGCGAAAAGTAGAGAAGAGAATTTTTTAACACTAATTTGTTTCTGTCTATCCTGTTATAACGGGGAAGCTTAAAGCTAAAAAACAAAAAAAAAGCTATCAAAAAAATATGTATTCCGTATTTTTAAATAAAAAAAGTTGTTTACCAATCACTTTATGTAAACATTATGTTTCATTATCATTAATTTGTTGTTCTTATGTACCTATTGTATATTCTTGCATTTTCCGTGAAGATTCTCCATCAAATTATTTTTTAATAATGATTTTCCTCAACATCACTTCTATTTAAATCACTGAAAAAGGAAAGTAATTGCCTATTAAATTTTGTAGAATTACAAAAGGATACTCCCAATAAGAGGATTGGTCAAACAAGAAAAATATTTTATTACTAAAAATACGTTATATAATTATTATGCATGTACGATGAGGCAGTCGAGCAACGTGACGGTTGTGAGTTCGATCCCCACTCGAGGGAATGAATTATTATATATTAATAGTTTCATTTCTTCGTTCTGGCACCAAGACAAAAGCCCGGTGCTGAGGTCCAGCACTTCCAGCCTCGAAAAATTCGGCGGAAAGAGGGGGTCGGAGTGTCTTTGCACTACGGTCTCGTGTTAATTGTATTTTTTTTCAGACATATAAATAGAAAAATGGAAAACACCCAGCCATAGCTAATTTAACCCCGAGTTAGCATATCGCCGGGATTTACAATTATAGTTCATATGCTAACCGCAATTTCCACTCGAAATATTCGAGTTCGAAAGCAATTCAACGTTTCCGAGTAGAACTAAAACTGCGAAGTTTTACTCAGTTCCGCCAATTGTACTGTAAGTTAGTAGTTTTGTAACCGCGCTTTATGGCCATATACGTATATATATATATATGTACGTAGGTACGTACGTGAACTTTCTGATTATTCTATGATATAGTATAGTTTCATAGTAAGAAACTATGTTATACCACAACTTGCAATAGCAGAATGAAGTTTAGACTATTATTTAGTAAAAATTAAAATGAAATTAAATCAGCTTTTCATTATATCCGAGCCTAGTCCTTAGGGAACCTACTGTAGGTTCCCTTAGCTTCCCTTGCTAGGTGCGGGATGCATTATGAAACTAAAAGAAAGTTGGCATATAATTATTGGCATAAAATAAAATTGTATGTATTCTTTTTTTTCATCTTCATTCCGCTTATAGCAGGGCAGAGGCAGAGAGAACGTGTTGACTGGCGGAATTTAAGACTACGCTTTTATATTTTACTAAAGCAAAGAAAAATATAATTCACTCCCCCTAGTGGGAATTGAACCCACGACCGTCGTGTTAACAGTCAAATGCTGAATTATGTATGCTATACTATATATGTACTATCTTTATAATACATTTCGAAATACAATGTTAATAATTGAATATTGCAAGTATCAGATGCACTTTCATACTTTTCTATTAATTGAGCATTGAACCCGCAACCACTTCAGTAAAACAAAACCTCACAGTACCACCACACCACCAGCCAGCCAGTGCATAGAATTCTTAATTCACCAGCACAAAAGGCAACAATTAGGGAGTAAGCTGAAAGAACTCCATTTTCCTTTAAGCCCAGCATTGTTCTACAGTTATAAACGCTTTGTCCCGTTATTATTTAATGGTTCAGCCTCACAAATAGCTTAATGGATTTGATTGTGACTTCAATGAATTCGTGAATTAGTTATAATATAGTTTTAGTATGATTAATCAATTTGTGTTAGTGTAATTAATATAGTTTGGTATATAACTGTTGTCGTTAAGTTTTTTCTGTATCTTATTGGGTAATGCGGCGTTAGGTTACAACAGTTTTATTTAATTATTTAATTTATATTTTAAGGCCAGTACTGTGATAGTAAACGCGATGTGTTGTCGGTTCGATTATCACTCGAGACAATTAAATATTTAATATTTTTGTTTCATGAAACGAGGCAAAGCGGGTCATTGAGTCCCGCCACTCAACAAGCCAGAAAATAGCTAACGGAAGTGACTAAATGAGAACAGTGTTTTAATACCAGGTTACCAGATTCTCTTTGCCTACCCTACTATGCTAAGATAGAGCGTAAAGTTAAAAGAAATCTTTTTATTATTTCCACCTCCTGTATAATTTCTACCTCCCGCACTTAAAATGTGCACTACAAATCTCTTCCTTATTTCTAATTGACCATAGCGACGAAGCCGTAGTTAAAAGCTAGTATCTATTTAATAAAAAATTGCTAAACTGGCATAAAAATCCACAACTACCATCATTTATAAAGATTTTAACCACTATACTACGATAGCTTCAACAACACTTGTCTTATCAATTTAAACTTGAGATATCTTAATTCAATTTGATTTCGAGTAACCGTAAGCTTCACTAAGTAAAATACCTTTGAAGGTAATATTGAGAGTATTGATTGTATTACGTAATATCCGGATATAAGGCTCTCTACAGAATATAATACAAGAGTATCATCGTAAAGCGATAGGTTGGTATTTTTTGTAGGGTAGGCAGGGAGGGGAAACCTAGTGTTAAAACACTCCGTTCTCCATTTTTTACCGAATTCTAGACCCATTGCGTTTTGTGTGGTTGAGCTTAATGCCGCGATGTCGCTTTATTACAATTGCAAGCTAGTATTCTTCGTTTAGTCAGCAAGTTAGCTAGTAGGTATTTATTTTGGTGCCTGGTGGAAACTAAAAGGCACATCTCGTTAACCTAGAATAATTTTTAGGAGCAGTAAGAACTTACGGTATAAAAATATGTATCACAAATAAAAAAAGGAAAACCAACTATACAATATTCGAACTAGTTATATCTTTATTAATCTGTATAATATGCACGTAAGAAAAAATTATAAATAGCTTTTGATTTGAACCTGCTTATAGTAGGTAATTCCACCAAGTAGAAATCGAACCTACCACTGCCCTGAAAAACAATTAGTCAAGCCAGCATAACAAAGGTCATATGAAAATTAAGAAAATCCCTAAAGTAACGTAATTCTTTGCTAGGAAGTCGTTACATCCTCTAACATCTTCCCTACTAAAAGCTCTATAAATAAATATTTCAAGTTACGACTTCGAGAGCTTTCCCTTGTTCTTATTAATGTGTTTACATTTTTATTTCAGTACACGTTCTGTGTAGTTTCAGTGTGCTGTAAAAATAGTTTAATTTGAATTGTTTATTTTTAATCGACTTCTTTATCCAAAAAGACGGGGGTTTTTTTATTTGTTATGCTTACTATTATAATATTGCTAAGTATATATTTTTTTATGCTTGCTAAATCGAGGAAATTTCTCGACTTTTATTTCAATTTGGGAAGTACCCGGTTTGATTTCGTTGACTTATTTTTTTTGTGATTAAAATATCCGTACACCTCGATATTTGATTTTAATTTCATCTGTATAAAAATTTGTATGTCTATAGTTACACAATAAAGTGATCCTACAAGGTTTTCGTTTTTGTGCCTGAAAAGAATTTCAAGTACGAAATCCTAAAAATAACATTTATTTTGATACTCAAATGGAAACGAATAAAATACGTTGAATTTTTTTATTCTATTTAATTAAATTCCATTTTGATGAATAAGTGATAACACAATTTGCCGTAATAAAATTACTTCGGGCAGATTTATCCCAATTTTCAATGAATATTTTATTTGGGGACTTATCGCTTAATTAAGGAATGTATATCTGGGCCCATACTCGATATTAACACTGTTTGTATAATCGTACGTATTATTTTTGTATGAAACAATTATTTTCTTCGTACATCACGCTGTATTCGGTACATATCAGGGTAGGCAGAGGGGACGTGGGAACCTAGTGTTTTTTTAAGTTATGCTAGAGACTTTCCCAGTTTCAAAGTTTGGTTTATATATTAAATATTTTATTTCCTCGAGTGGGAATGAAACCCAAAACCCCCTCAGTATATATAAATAAAATATATACTTTGTGCAAATTTATATGAATATTGAGTATATGTATATTTGGTTTTTTATATAAAATGATAAAGGTAGATAAGTTTTTCAAGAACATATTTATAAATATATACATATATTTGATGTCCATTAAAAGTTATTTTTAATTATACTTGCAAAAAAAATGTATAAATACACACAAAAACAAATTAATTAAAGCCACTGCAATGACCGAGTGTGCCAAAATACTTGCAATATTGTTACGTTGGTTGAATAGTCATATAATGTTCTGCGATGGCTGCCAACTCTTGTGCCACTTAGAGTCAAAGATCTCATTTTTTTAATTTACTTAAAGAAAAGTTTTTTTTTAAATTATTTATGTGGAAACTAAATTAAATTGATTGTTGTGATCATTTTAATTAAATTACTACTTAGCTATTAAAAAACAAAAAACAGCTTCACGCTGTATCCCGCACACTGCAGGGTAGGCAGAGGGAATCTAGTGTTAAGACACTCCGTTCCCCACTTTCTGCCGAATTTTTGGAGACATTGCGTGTTGAGGAGCAGAACTCAACGCCGCGCTTTGCCTCGACACCAGAGCGAAGAAATGGAAATATAAACGTAAATAAATATTTCACTTCAAGTGGGGATCGAACCCACAAAATGTCACGTTACAGCCACTCCCACAAGCCGTCGTATCGCAGGTACTTAAGAGTGTGACTGTAAAATGACAGCTGAGACGATTCTCACACACACACTTTTATTTTAAATTTTCACACAATGCCCTCAGAATTGCGCCTGCGCCACTACTGGCCTTGAAATTTATAACTTACTTAGAAATTAATTACTTATTATAAGCCAGTATAATACAGTGTTTTGAAACGGTTCCTTTATAAATCCGAAAGGCAATAGAAAATCAAAAGGATTCTCGACTTAACTCAGGCACAAATTAACTTCGTCCCTTCAACGAAAACATATTTAGAGTACTGTTTATATTTAATGTTGCGCTTTTGACGTTATCCTGGTGGCTTTTAGAGATTTGAAAAGCTGTTTATTATTTACAAAAAATATTTGTATCCATTGTGGTGTAGTGAGACTATGTTTGACATATAAACTCGATTATAGGTTCGATTCCCACTCGTTGGATGTAATTATTTTCATTTAACCGCTCTGGTAAGACAAAGCACGGCGTTGAGTTACGCTCCTTAACATGCAATGCAATGCATGCAATAATTAATCATTCGATTGATGATCAAATTCTATACTAACGTGTGTGCAGTTCGCTATCTAAACGAAAATAAGTTAAATAATAAAAAGAAACATTCTTCCCGTTACATCTTTAAATGGAAAAAAATATGTACCTACATTCTGTATTTAAATAAAACCGCATCAAATGTATATTAAAAAAAACTTAATCTATATATATAAAATCGAAAGGTCACTCACTCATCACGAAATCTCAGAAACTACAAATGCTAGAAATCTCAAATTTTGCATAGGAGTTACTTATAGGACGTAGGTGCTCGCTAAGACGGGAATTTGCAATATTCGACTTCTAAGGGGTTGTTTTTGGGGTCGAAAGTTTGTATGAAACTTCGTTACAACAAATGCTAGGAGTCTCAAATTTTGCATAGACGTCACTAGGACGTAGTCATGGAGACAGAAATTAATAATAACATAGTTCATGCGGGTGAAACCGCGAGCGGGCAGCTAGTATTTTTATATAAACAAACGACACTTAAAAACACTGTAGTGTCACACACTACACGCTGTTTACAAGTTAGTGAACTCATTACCCCTAATACCTGGAAATAAACATAACTCACGACCTCCACCGATCTTAACGGCCACTTTGTTAACTCGCGAATTTATATCTCAGCTGAGAGCATCGATCTTGGGTAAAATTTCAAGAGGTACTAACCGTGAGTTACGGGTGTGTTGAGGCACTGTGTAAACAAGATCTTAGGCTAATTTGTTTGGTACAAACTGTGAATTATAGATTTAAATAATATATTTTTTATGAGCTTACTGCTTAGGAAAGTAGGCAGAGGGAACCTGGGAACCTAATATACTCTGTTTCCATAGAGACAATTCCGTTTCCCATTTTCTAAAAATTATTAAGAACCCCAAACCAACGGGTTAAACTCAAATTAAATCAGCTTCACGCTGTATCCCGCACACAGCATGGACACCCTGTTCCTCATCCCGGAGGCTTTGCCTCGTCACTAGACAGAAGAAATGAAAATATACATTTAAAAAAATATTTCATTACCTTTCACGTTTACACCCGTCCTACATTGTATACGTGTACCACGACTGGCCTTATTATAGATTTAAATATATATTTCTTTAGATTTACTATGTATGCCTCATATAGCAGGCAGAGGGAACCTAGAAACCTTGTGTTAAGACATTCCGTTCCCATTGAGACAATTCCGTTTCCATTTTTTAAAGTAGTCGTAACGAACCCCAAACTAACGCGTTTATAATTAGAAATGGCCTAAATATTAATTATTATACCTATAAAAAAAATTACTACGTATATAAAAGTAGTTATGCGCCTGTGATATTCATTAATTAATATTTGAACTTCGCACGCTTTAATTCACAAAACTACATTTACTGTTTATTCAACAAAATTTAGTTTAAATTATAACCGCATTTTCCAAATCTAATTACGAACAACCATCGTAAAATAGTTTTATTAGAAAACGTATCACCGTTTGAACGATTTCCAAGAGGCGTGGGTTCAAATCCCGAAAAAAATAGTTTTCTTTCCTTTCTGTTAAATAAAGATCCCATCAAAAACATAAATGTAAAATGAAAGCCAAGTTTTTTAATAAAACGTATCCTTTCAGCGATAAAAGAAGTGAGATGTAAATGTATGCCAAGTTCAATGGTCAGTCCTGAAATTCATTTTTAACAATATAAAATATTTTATAACAACTGAAAATGCCCATTCTTCTTACAACTTGTAGACTTTATTTATGTGTAATATCTGACTTGGCTAGTTTTCAAATTAATTTACATCGATATAAATGAATGTATTCAAATTCTATTCTACTCAGTATTCTACTGTAAATTTCTTATGAAAACTAGCCAAGTCAGATATTACACATAAATAAAGTCT
>HE668704.1:4301-30988 GCA_000313835.2 Heliconius melpomene melpomene
CGAATATATGAAATTTAATATGTAATAGGCAAAAAAGTTTTTTTACTCTTGTACTCCTAAAATCAAATTATTTCACATTACTTCTAAATTAATGATTCTATATTGATTTTATTATTATAATTAATTAATTTACAAATAAAGTGAAAAGATAAGCTTGTTGACTTTTCAAGCACGTCTTTGTTGCTTAAGCTTAGTCGCTTTATGTCCAAAAGCCGAAACGTTGAATTAAAACCAGAACCAATGAATAACCTGAAAAGCAAACACAATGTGTGTGCTACAAAAGAAATATATTATCCTTATTATTGCATTTCAGGTCCTTTGTTGCTTAAATAATTTTAATAAGAAGTTTTTCTTCTTATTTAAATCATCTTGCCTTAAATCAAGTAAAAAAAAAACATTGCACGCGTCCCACCCTACCGACTATTTTAGTTATATTTTGTCTAGGAATATATTTTACCATTATATTTTTAAGCTTATATTGGTTTAATTATTTTATTAAAAAGTGTTTGTTTTGTCTTCTAAATAAACTTGTGTCGGGCATCATTCTTATTTAAAACCTAGTAGCCCCTGCAAGGCTTCGCCCGTTTCTTTTTAATTTAATATTGTTTGTATATCTATACTATTGTTATATTAAATTATTCTCGTTTCCATTTAAGCACCACTTTTATCTGGTGGTGTATACATTGTTTTCAAAATAGTAAAATACGACCACGATGTACTTATTATCTGAAAACAGAAATAAAATGAAAATTTATGTAATTTAAGCTGTTTAGTCATAGATTATTTTTATTTATTCCCATTCTATACAATATCAATTAATTTTAATTTAATTGTTAATCTACTTTTTCCATTAAAATTAAAATACTTACCTTTGTGAAACTTTCATAGGATATGACAGAAAATTTGTAAGCAGTCAATTTTTGTGGTTTGTTTGACCTAAAAACAACTGAGTCAGTATTGCATGGCTTGAAGAAAATAACATTATTTGATAAAAGAAAAATGGTTATGATGTAAACAACTAATGTTACCTTAACATCAATAGCAAAATAATTTTCTTTGATTTTTGATCCATGTCGTACCATTTACATAAAAACGCCGATTCTCCCACTTTACGGCTCTATAAATATAATAATTATTATTTTAAAACGACGAAAAGAGAGAAAGGAGAAAGCGGAAAAAAAGCAATTTATCTTTACCTCCCTAATTAAATTTTCGCCGAATACACTGATCATTAAAATCTGAACGAGAACAGAGAGCAAAAACAATACAACACCAGGCACTTGAGACCACGGGCCCATCTGTTGAAATTAAATAATAAATATTCATGATTTGTAGACAATAAATAATTTTATATTAAAATCCATAAGTACATTTTTCTGTTTCGTCATGGATTTTATACTGCTTTAAAAACACTCACATACGCTTTTTTAAATAGTGAAAAGATATTTTATTATCATATTTTATAAATTATACAGCTTTACCGTTAAGTTGAAGCCCAAAGCGCATATTTCAAGAGATCCAACAAGAACATTAAATAAATTAGGTGCTCGAAAAATCTCCTCTAAGTTTTGCGACAACCTGCAATGTGATTAGATAAGACCATCAGATAGGATGTCAGGAAGGCTGGATATCAAAAACCTTTATTGCTATCAAAAGTAAAAAATTAATAATATATTAAATTTTTATTAAATTATATTTAATTTATAGAAGATTCATACTGTATACAGGTAGGCTCATCTCATATAGAGATTTGAGATATTGAGTCTGGAGTGGCGGAACTTAACGCCGCCCGTAGTCATACCAAAGTAGAGAAATGAAAATAATTAATTTCTCCAATTACGTATCGAAGCCACAACCATCACAAAAAAACCGAAAAAAAAACAGGTCTCTTTAATTCGATGTCATATTTTTTATCGACTTATTGTAGTTGGACTAAATAACACTGTAAACACTGAAGGAGCACTCATAAAGTTTTCTTTGACTGACCTATGAGTCATAGGCTTATGCGATTATAAATTACTAGCGGCCCGCTCGCGGTTTCACCCGCGTGAAATATGTTATTATATCCATGACTACGTTCCTAGTGACGCAAAATTTGAGACTTCTAGCATTTGTAGTAACGAAGTTTCATACAAACTTTCGACCCCAAAAACAACCCCTTAGAAATCGAATATTGCAAATCCCCGTCTTAGCGAGCACCTACGTCCTATAAGTAACTCCTATGCAAAATTTGAGATTCCTAGCACATGTAGTTTCTGAGATTTCGTGATGAGTGAGTGACCTTTCGATTTTATATATATAGATATACTGGGTTTTTCATTACCTTGAATTGGTCATTAGGAACTACGTACACAGCATTTTAAACACACATAGATAAACTAATATTAAAACACAGTTCTAGGTTTTAACATGTAAATGTAGAGCAAGAGAGTATTAGTTTTTTGTTAATTTACAATAATAAAAAAATGAATTATGTCAAAAATACTAACTTTAGTATATACTGATGCCTTTTTACAATATCGCTTAATTGACATGAGGTATCCGCGTCTAAACCTTTTATTTCTTCGCTTAATAGGGAGAATTGTGCACAAATATGTGAAGTCATTATGTAATACAGTGCGTCGACAGTAGTGAAATATATAACGCATACGAAACCTGAAAATAAAAACAAGTTTTTTTTAAACAGTTTCTAACCTTTCGCGAAAGCTATAGTTATCTGATTCTATTATAAATTATTTTAGTAGGTAGTGCCAATATTATAAAGATTTTTAAAAATTTTAACATGCAATTCTTTTTTCATCGGGAAAGTTAATGTTTGTTAGAAAAAATTAAATAAATAAATTGAAACCTCACCGCATGCTATTGAGTGAAGATAGACGATCAGCCACGAATACCAGTGGTCTGTAGAAAATGGTATCAGCATGGCGTAAGGCAAGATGTAAAATATAGTCCTTTTAGTATAATAATAATACGCTATTAATACTAGCGAAGAAAAATTATAAACACATATTAGAATTGCGTTCAGGATAAAAAAATATTTGACCAGATACTTCAAAAATATGAAATCCTGCTTTATGAGTTCTTTTTTTGATGAGTCAATCAAAGCTTTATTGTAAAGTTCTCTAAGATATTGAGTTAAGTCGAAAATATTTTGCTTTTTCTTAGCAATAAATATGATTTTGAGAAGCGAGAGTGAGCCAATACACGTGCACGGTGCAAGTTGGGTAAGCTCTAAAAAATTTTCCACAGAAAATTTTGATACAAAAAACCCCGTTTCTTCCACCAAAACTATTACAATATTAAATAGTATAATGAAATATGCTAATGTCACTCTAGATTGGTGGAAATTCAGACCCACGAGCCAAAAATTTATGTTTATTTGTTTAAACATTTCTTCGAAATTCGGTATATCCATTATAAAAAAGTATGACGTTACAAGTAATTACTTTTCGTCGTCGCGATGAAAATTAAACTGTGTGAAGTCGTCAAAATCATAGCTTTATTTATATGGACAAACATATATACATATGTAAGGGTTGCTAAGAGGAGAAAAAAATATTATATTTTTTTTATTTATACATTTTCAATATACAAAGAGAATTATTTAGTTACATTATCGGATGTCAAAAATTATATAGTATTGTTATTATGTGAACACCATTAATAATATTACATTTATTACTTCAAAACTAGAAATAATCGAATTTGGAATAATAAACCTATGAACGATAAAAAATTGAACCAGAAATTTACAGTA
Organism: Heliconius melpomene melpomene; assembly: GCA_000313835.2. Taxonomy (NCBI): domain Eukaryota; kingdom Metazoa; phylum Arthropoda; class Insecta; order Lepidoptera; family Nymphalidae; genus Heliconius; species Heliconius melpomene. The sequence goes on from HE668704.1 coordinate 8,059, forward strand.
ATAAGTATAAGAACGTTACCAACGTATGGGTTCTAAAGAAAAAGAATCGCAGAAAACTTATCTCTTTATCTTTCAGAAAGAATAGATAGCTGCGCTCGCCAAAGTTGCATTTACAGAAATTCAAAAGAATTTTCTAACCACCGTTTTGTTGAAAATTCTGCGGAAAATGGTTTGGCTAAACTTTGTCGTCGAAAACTTGAAGCAAATATATGTCTTTGTTTAAGAAAAAGGTAATAATTATTTTATAAGTTCCTAAAGTTCATTTCCAACAAATTTACCTGCCTGCTATTGTTAATTCGTATAATGAAAATTATTTAATAAGAATATTAGAGTTTTTGTTGATATTTCATATTTCTGAAACATTGATTTACTTTTATTACAATAAAGGTTTCGAATATCTGAAATTAAATATCCATAGACTTTCTTACTGTAATAACATTTAATAGTGGTATTAACCAATTAAATTATTACTTTTTTGTTTTCATATTGAGGTTACTTAATTAATTGCTTTAAATTGATATTGTTAAATAATAGGTGATATCAACACAAAAATAGCTATTTGTGGACGATTGTTAAAAGAAAAAAGTATAATTTATAAAAAAAAAATTATGACAAAATGACAAAAAAGATTTAATATCATATTCCTTATCATTAACAGGAAAAATATTATACAATAATATCATGATAAAATTCAATTTGCAAGACTAGGATACAATATAAACCAATCGATTGAAGAAATTTAAACTGTTCCCGTATCCTCAGGTGGCTCGAACAAGTGGAATGTAAAAAGATTTCGCGGGGGACCCCATCTGGCGTATATCTTCTCTTGAATAATAACATCTATAAACGTAAAATTTAGATATATTACATTTGCACAGCTTATATATTTTAGTTATTAGAGAAATATTAAATTTTACGAATTAGCTTCAGTAATATTAGAACTGTGATCTTTTTTGTTGCCATCATGACTTAAATTTGTTAAATCTGACTGTATCGCAGTAGGAACTCCAGTAGATAATTTCAATTTCCAAGTATATTTCCAGGCATTTTTATTAATATTTGTATTTATTATATATTAATTATTTCTTAAGCTATACTTTTTGCACTTTTCGGTACTCTTTTAAAAATAAATATCTTTGTTCTTTTTTTTATGGTTGCCTGTAAAAAATGCTTTTAATGATAAGGCCGCCATTGCACATCTATGTCTCTAAATTAATTGTATTTTTTACTTATTTTTTCTGTCTGTTCAATAAAGAATTTAACTAAACTAAACATGGTTCACAATCTGTATTCTATAGTAGAAATATCTATAATACAAAATCATATTTATTTTACTTTTACAAATCCAGCTATAAGTGCATTAAGAACCTTTGAACTCTTTTATACTGCAGATGACGGCGCCCGCTTTCTCACAGTTAAGGCTTCAGATATCGTACTTCTGAATAAATATTCTCTTTCTCTTTGAATATTTTATTATGATATATCTTATATCGTATGTAATATATGAGAAAACGTAATCATTCGTAATGGATCCGACTTTCTATTGGTAAAGGATTTTGTTAGTTCATATTTTGGTCTAGGGTATATGTATCTATTTATTTTTACAAATATCCATTATTTTTTTAATTATGTTACAAGGCACCAATTCAAAATTGGTATCGTTCAACATTTTTTTATAGTTACAATATCTATGTGTATAGAATCAAATTAAATCAACTTCACGCTGTATCCCGCACTCAGCAGCGTAGGCAGAGGGAACCTAGTGTTAATGGAAATAACAATATAATAAACGTAAATAAATATTTGACTTCCTCGAGTGGGGATCGAACCCACAACCGTCGCGTTACAGTCGCACGCTTGGGCCGCTGCGCCACTACGGACACATTTTTTATAGTTACAGTACATATATTTAAGAAGGTAACATAATATTGTTATTTCAACCCCCGATACAAACGGAGTGAAGGCCGTATTCATTACTTTGCCAAAATGAGGTAACTAGTGATATTTTTGGTTGGGGATGTTACAGACATTTAAAAGAAATTAGTACCTTGTCTCAAATAAGATTAAATTTCCTAACAACTAAGAATGCATATATGCAAGGATGCCAGATTCAAGGGACTAGACGTAGCAGTACGGATTTAATCGTCTGTATAAACATATGGATGTAGGTCCTAGTCCATATAAAATATGAGGCATAAGTCTTCATAAGCTTTGCATGAACATATTTTTCGCGCACTAAGCTTGAATATTTTATCAATATTTTTATGAATTATTTTATTTCGATGGCAATTCTTAAGTCGTGAGTTTCATAGGACTATTATAACATACTAGCGGACGCGCGCAGCTTCGCCTGCTTATTTGTACCCTTAGGGGTGAATTATAATAAACCATAAAACACGTGCTCATATATAGAAATATTTTTAAGTCTAAATTTCAAATTTTATAAAATCGGTGGCGATTTAAAGATTTTTCCATACAAACTTTCAACCCGTTATTTGCACCCTTAAGGGGAGAATTCTAGAAAACCATTAAACACGTATTCAATTAAATACTTTTAAAAATCTAAATTTCAAATTTTATAAAAATCGGTGCCTATTTAAATTTTTTTCCATACAAATTTTCAACCCCTATTTCACCCCTTTAGGGTTAAAATTTTTCTAAATCCCTTCTTAGTGGATGTCCAGATTACGAAAGTAAACATCTGTCCAAATTTGACGTTTCTACGCACAGCGGTTACGGCTGTGCGTGCGTCTTACCTCAGTCAGTGAGGACAAGTCCTTTTATAGATAAGCTTAACATGTAAATCTGTTAATAGCCTATTAATATAAGCAAATTATTAGAAGGGACAAAAATCACATTTAAAAAAGCTACGTAACTACTATACATTAAAATCCTAACCATTTACTTGCCTATTTGGACAAAATTTGCTATTTGATTTTAATTTTTTCTTAGCACTATATTTGATTTTTTATACGATAAGTAAAAAAAATAAATAAAAACAACTCACGCCACAATCTTATAAATATGCAAGTTCTCTACCTTAGTATACATTTGTACAGTGCATGTAATGTATGTAATTTTTAAGGTTCATGCATAAAATATAGCATATCGCGAGTAGCTGTTCTGTTTCAGTTTAAAATATTCAAATGAATATTTGTAATTTTAGCGTTAAATTACACGTAAAATATTACCATGTTGGAACGTAAAAATCTATTTTCTTGATATAATATTAAAAAGATTAGTTTTATAAAAATTTTTGACTATTATACAGAAAAAAAATATATATTTTTTGCTATAAATAACAAGCTTTTTGTTCAAGTAAAAAAATATTAAGGAAATTTAAACAGATTTCCTTACAGATTCCAAAATATATTTCCACGAACATTGCTTGTGGAAATAGCAATTGCCTCAATAGTTGGCAAGTTTCAAGGAATTGTGCGGTTGGCTCTCACGAAGCAGTTAGGACTTACCTGTGATTTATTACTACTTCAGGTGTTTTACAAAAATACTAATATATTTTTCAAATCTACACTGAGCAACTCTATAAATCATTTAAACTATAAATGCCCGGATAAAAATTGTGTTTTATTATTAGGGTTCCGTACTTTAAAAAGTACAAACGGAACCGTTTTAGGATCACTTTGTTGTACATCTGTCTGCCTGTCAAGACCATTTTTCTCTAGATGGCCTATCTCCACGATAAAATTATTATCAAACAAAAAACTATAATAATTCTATAAGAAATTATCCTTAGGTATATTTTGTACTGTAAAATAAAAAAAATGCATGTAATGGTGTAACGTTTGAAATTAAAAAAAATATATATCTTCAATATATTTCGATGATGTAAATTATAACTGATATAAACAACGTCGATAGTTTTACAATAAAGAAAGTTAAGGTTTCAGCGAATTCAAATAAAGCTCACGAATAATTATCTTCGGTAATGATCAGCCATTTAATAGTTAGAGCAGGATTGTTGAACTAGGGGAATAACTAATTAAACTTTGCTCCTAGCTTAAACAGTGTATCAGTTTTGTGGCATATTCTTGGTTCAATCGAATGATGAAACAGTTTTTTTAGTCTGTCGTTTCGCAGTGGCTGTTAACCGAGGGTTGTGGGTTCGACTCCCTATTTTGGTAATCGAGCGGAACCGAACTCAGGGGAATGAATTATTATTTATTAATATTTTCATTTTTTCGCTCTGGTAAAGGCAAAGCGTGGCGTTAAGTTCCGCTACTTAAACACCTCAATTCAGCGGAAAGTGGGGAACGGAGTGCCTTAATAATATATTCCCTTATTATTTATTAACTAGCGGACGCGCGCAGCTTCGCCTGCTTATTTGCACCCTTAGGGGTGAATTCTAATAAAACATGAAACACGTGTACAATGAGATGATTTTAAGAGTCTCAATTAAAAATTTTATAATAATCGGTGGCGATTTAAAGATTTTTCCATACAAACTTTCAACCCCCATTTCACTTCACCCCTTTAGGGGTAATATATTAAAATTATCTTCCAAGTACATATCAAGTTAAATCCATGCCGATTGCCGATATATCTCCTCCTCCTATCAGTACCAGAATTAGAGTTCCATTGAGCGTCGCAAATACGCGTTTAATACTGTGATAAGCTGCTGGTGAAATCAAAAGCATGAACGCTGCAAATACTGTATAGGTTGCAATTTCCAAAATGTTCCTATATTGGATATATCTTGTAAAAAAACAAATGAGATTCCTTTTTATGAATTGTTCATTTAGTACATAATTATATGAGTGTAAAATAGCCGAGTGTTCTGTAACTCCGTCTTTATTTTATTGATTTTGAAATAGCCTGAAAATTATAATTTTGCTCAACAAACAGTGTTTCAAAGTTCAAATACGAGCTCTTAGTGTCTATTTGATTTGCCGTTTGTTTTTTTATTAGTGTCCAGGTTATACTTATAAACATTTCAAATTTAAAATAAAATAAAATAAAGTGAAGATAAATTTATTTATTAAATTAATTACAGTCATTGCTATTTAATATAAATTTCCTTTTAAAATGATAATTTATTTTAAAATTTTCCATAATTTATTGAAGAGTAAGTACATATAAGTATAATATATTAATTGTATTCTATAGAAATTATAATCTATCGTATATTGGCCTGTATTTAAGCACCACTTTTATCTGGTGGTGTATACATTGTCTTCAAAATGGTAAAATACGACCACGAAGTGCTGATTATCTGTAAACGGAAAAAAATTAAAAAAATAAGTATAAAACGCTTTAGAAAAAAACTTATAAATTGGTGCAAAAAAACTTTTTTTTTTCCTTATATTTAAAATGTTTTTTTTATAAGAAAAAAATATTATATTTGTACCCTTAAGTCGTAGTTTATTGACATTCAGTTCTATTCTTTTTTGTTATTTGCATATCAAATACTCACTTTTGTGAAACTTTCATATGATATAACAGAAAATTTGTAAGCAGTCAATTTTTGGGGTTTGTTTGACCTAAAAACAAGGGAATTAATCAGTAAGGAAAACACAATGATTGATAAAACTAAATGTTATAATATAAACAATAAATGTTACCTTAACATCAATAGTAAAATAATTTTCTTAGATTTTCTATCCATATCGTACCATTTACATAGAAACGCTGATTCCCCCACTTTTCGGCTCTAAAAATATGAAAAAAAAAATAAGGAAACGAGAGAAAGCTAGAAAAGGAAAAATTAATTTATCCTCTTCATATTACCTCTCTAATTAAATGTTCCCCGAACACACTGATCATTAAAATCTGAACGAGAACGGAGAGCAAAAACAAAACAACACCAGGCACTTGAGACCACGGGCCCATCTGTTGAAATTAAATAATAAATATTTATGATTTTTAGACAATAAATTATTTTACGAGTATATTCTAATCCATAAGTAGGCTTCTTTTGAGTTATCTATACTAATATAATAAAGCGGAAGAGTTTGTTTGTTTGTTTGTTTGTTTGTTTGTTTGTTTGTTTGAACGCTAACATTACATTACACATATAAAATAATATATTTTAAAGTACTTTCTAATTTGACATGCAATTTATTCTGCCATGTTAATAACAACCGTCGCGTCGCTATGCAACCGTTACCGCGACATTTTGATATTCATCCTTACGAATATAAATATAATAGTCACTTTTAGCATTTTATCTAGATTGAATTTATAGTTTACTGTATAACATTCTAATAAATAATTAAGGAGATGTAACTGATTCGAAATGACCTAACCTGCGGGCGGCATAGTATGAGTATGACCGACGCGAAAATATTCTTATAGTTCAAGCAGGCGTAGCCGCGTCCGGGTCCACTAGTCTATATATATAAAATCGAAAGGTCACTCACTCATCACGAAATCTCAGAAACTACATGTGCTAGGAATCTCAAATTTTGCATAGGAGTTACTTATAGGACGTAGGTGCTCGCTAAGACGGGAATTTGCAATATTCGACTTCTAAGGGGTTGTTTTTGGGGTCGAAAGTTTGTATGAAACTTCGTTACTACAAATACTAGGAGTCTCAAATTTTGCATAGACGTCACTAGGACGTAGCCATGGAGACAAAAATTAATAATAACATAGTTCACGCGGGTGAAACCGCAAGAGGGCCGCTAGTCCTATTATAGAAATTACACATTCATACCTTTTTATATAGTAAATAAATTAATATATTATTATTTATAAATTACACAGCTTTACCGTTAAGTTGAAGCCCAAAGCGCATATTTCTATAGATCCGACAAGAACATTAAATAAATTAGGTGCTCGAAAAATCTCCTCTAAGTTTTGCGACAACCTGCAATGGGATTAGATAAGACCATTAGATAGGATGATAGAGAGGTTGGATTTCAAAAATGTTTTACGCTAAAAATATAATTCTTTACTTCTTATAAAAATTAAGATTCATGTGAAAAACACTAACTTTAGTATATATTGATGCCTTTTTACAATATCGCTTAATTTATATGAGGTATCCGCGTCTAAACCTTTTATTTCTTCGCTTAATAAGGAGAATTGTGCACAAATATGTGAAGTCATTATGTAATACAGTGCGTCGACTGTAGTGAAATATATAACACATACGAAACCTGAAATAAAAAAAATATTTGATCTTTTTAACCAGTGGGGCAGGAGCACAAAGTGTGACTCTAAACTCGACTGGTTGTGGGTTCGATCTCCACTCCAGGAAATTAAATATTTATTTAAATTTATATTTTCATTTCATCGTTCTGGTGTGAAGACAAAACACAGAATAACAACTTAAACTAGGTTAACTAGATCTTAACACTAGGTTCCCTCTGCCTACCCTGATGTGTGCGTGAAGCTGAAAAAAAAACTTTTATTTAAAGTTTTCAGGAGCTCCTCGCCTTTTTGATTTAACTGTTGATCGAAACGGCTAGCATTAAGCCAGATGATTCATCGAGCCAATTTAACCAAAGTTATCGTTATCTTTGGTTACCAGATTCTATTATAAATTATTTTAGTAGTATCGATTTTACCAAGTGATTTTATTTTAATATGTTTGTTATTTATTTTTTCTTTGGCTGAGAATAAAAGTGAATATTAGGCTTATTTATTAGATAAATCAGTATACAAATAGCTCACCGCTTGCTAGCGAATGAAGATAGACGATCAGCCACGAATACCAGTGGTTTGTAGAAAATGGTATCAGCATGGCGTAAGGTAAGATGTAAAATATAGTCCTTTTAGTATAATAATAATACGCTATTAATACTAGCGAAGAAAAGTTGTAAACACATATTAGAATTGCGTTCAGGATAAAGAAGTATTTGACCAGATACTTCAAAAATATGAAATCCTGCTTTATGAGTTCTTTTTTTGTTGAGTCACTCAAAGCTTTATTGTAAAGTTCTCTGAGATGTTGAGTTAAGCCGTAAATATTTTCCTTTTTCTTAGCAATAAATATTATTTTAAGAAACGATAGTAAGCCAATGCACGTACATGGTGCAAGTTGGGTAAGCTCTAAAAAATTTTCTACAGAAAACTGTGAAACAAAAAACCCCATTTCTTCAACAAAAGCTAATATAATATTAAACAATAAAATATAATATGTTTTTGTAACATTAGATTTGCCAAAAGGCAGACCCACAAGCCAAAAATTAATTTTAATTTGTTGGAATATTTCTTCGAAAGTAGGTATATCCATTTTAAAAAATTGTATTAAGCTATAAGTTAAATTACTTCTCGTTGTCGCGACGAAAATTAAACTGTGTGAAGTTGTCAGAATCAAAGCTTTATTTATATACACAATGGTAAGGGTTGCTAATAGGGGAAAAGATGTAGATAAAATAAAATCAATATATCTAAAAAAAATATATATTAAGTAAAAATATACTTTATAAGCATAATATTTACTGACTATAATCGCAGTTGTAGATTCAATTCCCTCTCGTCGAAAGAAACTATTTAATATGTTCATTTCTAGCTCTGGTAACAAGACAAAGCTTGACCTTGAGCTCTGGCACTCAACATGCAATCTACGAAAGTTCTTCAGATGATAGTTTGACCCTACTATATGCAGGAGACAGCTAAAAAAAAATATCTAAGGTTAACAGAATTCTGACGATAAATAATTCCTATCGGCCATAAAAAAATATGGTGAAACAATCGACTATAAAAAATATTTAGTTTGTTGTATATGTTTTTTTTTACTTACATCAAGGTTGCAACATTTTGACATTTGCAGTTTTTTAAATAATTTGATGTATTTCCATTTTAATAATGTAGGTATACATTTTGGACAACCCTTATGAAACGATACGTAAATTTTGTAAATGTTGAAGTGTCAACTTGACAGCTATGAAAATACAAATCAAGGGGTGCTGAGACATACTCATTGAAAATTCTTTTTGATATTATACTAGAGTGATATCTTGTTAAAAGTAAGGAATTAAATTATATAATATAAAATTATGAATGATAAAACTGTAGATAGAAAAAGAAAGCTAAAATTATTAAATATATTGCCATTGTAGTGCAGGTCGTAATCTGGCTAAAAAAAATACGATGGCTGTGAGTTTTAACCGAAGAATTAAGATCCATCACTTAATGTGCAATGCCTTGAATTTCGGCTGAAAGAACGGAGTGTCTAAACATAAAGAATGGCATGTCTAAGTACTAGGTTCTTTCTGCCTACGTTATTATATGCAAAGTAAAGCGTGAAGCTTGAAATCCTGAAGCTATATCGTCTTATCTTTGAGAAAATATAGATAACCGCCAAAGTAAAAATATTTAAAAATACTTTTCTAACCAGCATTTGTAATGTTCATGTCTTTCAAAATTCAAATATTATTGATAACCTGCAAATCGTGGTATCTCTTCATTGCAGACTCGCAGCAGAATTATAATAATATTAATCTTTATTTCATTCTTCTTCTGCCATATCGCTGTGTAGCTGTTCTGGCACGTCACTGTCAATTTATTCTGTAATGCCAGATAAATGCAGGGGCAATATTGTGTTTTCACATTTATTCCATATTTTCTATTTCCCCTAAATATACTTTAGTACTTTTTGTAATATCTTATAAGGAATTTTACTCAAATATATACTTATATATATCAAGCCGCCTCATCCATGCAATTTGCATAAAAGGAACATGCCTGCAAAACGCTTTTGATATTGCTGGAAGATTATCTTCAGGATCTTTGGTTCATTCAATAAGATTCTACGCTATCTTATTCCATGTTATAGTATAGCAAGGAAATATCAAAAAATTAATCAGCTTCACGCTGTATCCCGCACACAGCAGAGTAGGTAGAGGGAACCTAGTGTAAGACGCTCCGTTCCCCACTTTATGCCGAATACTGGAGGTGTTGCGTGTTAAGTGGCAAAACTCAACGCCGCATTTTGCCTCTACATCGGGAATAAATATTTGACTTCCTCCAGTGGGGACCAAACCCACAACCGTCGCGATACAGTCATAACCTTGTGCCGCTGCGCCACGACGATATACTCGTATGTATTTTTTGCATATTTTATTGAAATTGAATGCGTCTTTGCTTTTTTATGTCCCTTTTATCCTATTTTGTACTATAAAGTGTTTTTTTTTTATTTAGGAGTTGGTCCAGGTCCAGGCGTACTATAATTTAATACTTTATTTACTCTGTATTTGATGTGGGTACGTATGAGTTGTGACTTTTTAATCTCTATAAAACTGTTCTAAGTTCTATCAGCCTGAGGTTGGTAAAATATTTCTCAGTAAAATCAATAATTCTATTGTACGTCGGCACAATGCATTAATATCAATGATGTCAGTACCATTAAGCTGAGGTCTCATTTCATTGTACAAATATGGAAGCCCTAGCGATGCGTATATCTTTTGTTCTTTTATTTGCTTTAACATTCTAATAACTATCTTAATTATCTCTCTTCACATTATCTACTTCCACTCCTATGTCACTTTCTGTCACTCATTGAAGATAGCTATCCAAATACAAATTGGACAACCAAGTTGACATGGTGATATCAAACTAAGGCGATATGCCAGCTCCTACTCGCACGCAGGCTGGGTGATCTCTGTAAAGAGACTTTACAGCCTGCAGCAAGGGTCCGCTCACATTGCACTGGGGTAATATCTGCAATAATTTGTGGAAAGAAATTCACAACCCTGTCTTATATATCCTGGGTATATCTTGGGAGCAAAAGCTTAGAAAACTGTTTGGTTTACAGCCATTATTTTTTCCATTATGGGAAGATTCATGCACTCTCTTTCAGATTAAAGATCCTTAGACCTCTTACAACAGTATTTTATACACCATCACTAATAAAAAGTACTAATAGAAGCTCCTTTAGAAAATAACTGCGTTATTAAAATGTGATTTTGGGTTTCGATTATTTATAGCTGAATATTCCAATAGTTATTGAGAATCAGATAATAAAAATAATATAATAATAATAACGAATATTAATAAAAATTTTCGGGTCCAATCCTTTTATTTAAGACATATTAAAATTGAGATTTTAAACAAATTACTATTTAATATAGTTATACAATAGCATAATATGAGATAAATCAAAAAGTTAGTTATTTTTAGTCCACATCGAGTTGAAGTTGTACAGGCACGAGCAGTGGCAGCTTAAAAAGTTTGTCCGCTTTGAACAGTATAGCAAAAAGGAAACTTTAGCCGTTACGAGTACCAATATATGTTGTCCACTAGCTTTAAAAAGTTACTTTAAAAATGTCTCATCACTGTTTCCTTTTTTTTTTGGTAGCTTCACCCTATATTTTTTTTATCGTAAGGGCTAGGTAAACAAGCACCTGGAGAGTCAGTTAATGGTGAGTGATCACTGCCGCTTACGATCCCGGGTAACACCAGAGGAACTATAGGTGTCGGTTGTAGGTTGTAGGGACCCTAGTGTTAAGATATCCTGCGCCATGAATGGCCTTATCACTGTTAATAAATAAGTAAAATAACATATAATATAATAAACAATTTTCTCGAGCGTATTGGTATATTTTCAGTCACGTTTAATTCTAAATTGTAATAGTTTGCTAAAAACATAAAATCTAAATAAGTACCTAATGTATTCTGTAATCTGTTTTAAAATAAGAAAAAATCATTAATATCTTTCCGCTTGTAGAGAGAAAAACGTACTGTCAAGATACACTGTTCCGAAAAAATTTCAATAGTGGTTTATGAGAACATAAAGCCGCATCTCGTTTTCCTAACAGATCTAGAAAATGAAAAAAATACATTTTCCACCCAAATTCGAGACATTACATGTTGAGTGGCGGTAGAATGATCATTCCCACTAGTGGGAATCGAACTTACAACCATAGGCTGCATAGGCTTTAAACATATGACGAAACCTGCATATTACATATCTACATATTGCATATGACGCCGTTCTGGGTTTTGAACGTTGATGAACTATTGGTATACCTATGCATGCATGCATATGCGTGTGTAAGTTATTTGGAAATTTATGACATATGTGGCCATCGATATTTCTCAGTGTTAGGATTGAAATAGAATACCATTACTTGTCATTATGTCTGTATAGCATGTAATAGTTTACGAGCTACCGATATATCCGCGTAAGAGAATTCCTATATAAACTACAATAAGCTGCTCCTATGAAAGCTTGTTGTTTTAAATTGATTTTAAAATAAATATACGTTTCACGCTGTATCCCGCACACAGCAGGATAGGCAGAGGGATAGTGTTAAGACACTCCGTTCACCACTTTCTGCCGAATTCTGGAGGCTTGGCGTGTTGAGTGGCAAAACTCAACGCCGCGCTTTGCCTGAACCAGAGCGAAAAAAATTAAACATAAACGTAAATAAATATTTCACTTCCTCGAGTAGGGATCGAACCCACAACCGTCGCGTTACAGTCACACCCTTGTGCCGCTGTGCCACGACGACCTCTTTCTGCTGACAACAAATAAAAGATTACATAATCGATGTTCATGTTAGTATCAAAAACTTTTTAATTTCATGTTTTTGATTGCCATGGCGTGGCATTGCCAGCCTGGCGAAGTTTTGTCACTTCCTAACATGTCAAAATGTGATGTCTCATTGTATAGTTGAAATTGTCTTTGGATATTTGCAATTTTATAGTAAAAGATAAAATATTTTATGTTTATACTTACTTTTATTTATTTTTATATAAATTTGAAAAATGCAATGTATTAAAATATTCATATGTAAAAGTATTTGTTTAAGATATAATAATAAATAGGCTTATATAAAAATAAGATTGTAATAAGAACTGTAAAAGTAATATCGAAATTCGGTATTATACTTAAACATAAACATACAGCGGCGTTACATAGTATTTAAATATGCTCAAATCCAACTTGAAAGCAGAGAGCCGAGTGTCTTGGTTCTCCGATCTACCCTACTATATGAAGAACGCATAAAACCTAAAAAAACATTATTTAAAATAGTTGAAAGTAACCAAAAAGTAACCTTTTTCCATAAAAACAGAAAACAGGTCAAAACAAAAAGTATCAACGTAATTTATTATATTATTAAGAATGAACAAAAATAGTATACGCCATGGAATGTTTGTATTGCGGTGGACCGAAATGAATTGTAGGAACGTCAATGTATATGAATGTCTGTAGCTCTATTGTCTCGAAACAACTGGCTTTGTAATTTGCTTCGTTCACGGTTCATTTTTCGTGGAAAATTGTATTATTTACTGTTGCTGCAAGTTAATAATGTGAAAAGTTCTGACTTCATGATGTAAGGGTAGATATGTCATTCAATTTTTGTTTTTTTTTTTTCGTCAGTGTTATGTGGTTGTGGTGGCTGGTGTCGGATGGAAGACCAGGAGTGGGATGGTTGGCACTCAATGAGAAAAACCAATGTTCAGCAGTGGACGTCGCTAGGCTAACAAAAAAAAATTTTACTTGATTGTGTTGAGAATTTGATACTAAGATTTTTTTTTACACCTAAAACTATCAAATTACAAAATTTATTAGCCTACTTATTCTAGAAATAAATAAATTAAGATCATAATTTTTTTTCGCTCTCGAAATAAGACAAAGCGCTTTCACAATTAAGAACTGTCTCGTCTGGAGCTTGAAGAACAGAGTGCTTTAACACCAGGTTCCCTCTGCCTTGCTTACCCTACTATTGCGGCACGCATGAGGCTAAAAAATAACAGAATCAATTGACAGACTTGTACTATAACCTATTTATAATCTACATGTCTAATATAGAATATATTATAACAAAACAAAAGTGAGTAAGAAGAAACGTAGAAACAGTAAAGAAATTTCCGCGGTAGTTATTTATACCAATTACAACTCGCGCTCTCTCACCGCGTTGAACTTTACAATCTGATAGGGGAAACTTATTACCAGTTGTTCTGAATATGCGAATGCAAGAATACTTTCCGCCATATTGAAACTCGAACCCTGAGAGCAAACACCGAGTACAAAAAACTTGAATGTTCATGGAATAGGAGAAACCATTGAGTATGCTTCGTCGAAGAACTTTTTTTTTTTTATAAGCGTGTATAAATTTTTTTTTATATTAATTGATTGTAAAAAGACAGTAGTGGCGCAGAGGCACAAGCGAGAGTCTGTAAACGCGAGAAGTTGTTCGATTCCCACTCGAGAAAATGAAATGGCATTGAATAACGCCTCTCAACACACTTAGCCTGTAGAATTAGGCGGAAAGTGGGGAGCGGAGTGTCCTAACATATGCAATTACAATGCAATTACATTACGAACTGAACAATACATACGCAATTTGTCGTGATAATAGGTATGTTATCAAAATTTTGCATTGCTATAAACATTTCATAAATAAGTAATATATTCCATAGCTTTCTCTGTTCCAAACAACAGATTATTTCCCCGCCTAAAGGAAAAAAGAGTGCGAAAACTTTAATTAAACAAGTTCGAAGGGAATTGAGCTCGAGACTTCTGTAAACGGATAATCGAAACCATCGCCCACCTGAGTAAATTCACCAAGCAGTTGTCACCCATACAACGGTAAGGGATGACGGCGACCTGGTGGTGACGTCCCTGAGCAGTTTCTTTAACTTGCTAAAACTCTTTAACGCCCGATAGAATTTTTATGAACTTTAGTGAAGCTGAGCACGAGGAAGTTCATAAAAATATCGACTTTAAAAGTTCGGAACGCCTGATTCGCATAAGTAATCGCGGGCTTTGTACCGGCATCGACGGATTCTACATGCATTAAACTTTTCTTAGCGTGCTATAGGAATGACAATTTCATTTTGATTTTGTTCTATTATTGAACTTCACGCTGCCTTCACGCACACTGCATGCAGGCAGGGTATCTCATTGGTTCCAAATTGCGTATTACGTGGTGGTATACAACGCCGCACAATGTCTCGATACCAGATCGAAGAAATGAAAATATGAAATACTAGCGGCCCGCCCGCGGCTTCGCCTGCGTGAACTACTTTATTATTAATTTCTGTCTCCATGAGTACCTACGTCCTATAAGTGACGTCCATGCAAAATTTGAGACTCCTAGCATTTGTAGTAACGAAGATTGATACAAACTTTCGACCCCAAAAACAACCCCTTAGAAATCGAATATTGCAAGTTCCCGTCTTAGCGAGCACCTACGTCCTATAAGTAACTCCTATGCAAAATTTGAGATTCTTAGTACATGTAATTTCTGAGATTTCGTGATGAGTGAGTGACCTTTCGATTTTATATATATAGATTTCATTTCTTACAGTTGAAATCTATCAATTCTGCTCTTGCACCACGACTGGCCTCAACTTTAATGTAGAATTTCTGAATTTCAACTTGTACTCAATACTTTTAGTTATAAAATAATATAAATCTGCCTACAGGTTTATTAGAGGGAACGGAAATTCCGGTTGGTGAGGATTAGACGCCCTGAGCAAGCAGAGCTGACGACAACAAGTAATTTAATACTAACGTACACAGCGCCGATAAACCTTTGAGCAAATACCTTTGTATACTACGTCAGGATTAACAAGATGCTGTATCACCTGACACCCAAATGAAACGTAAACGCTATCTGAATCTATTCCGTTAAAGAGAGTGAAATTTATTATTTAATTTATTGTAAATTTTGTTATCTTAATCTGGCTGTTACGATTTTAGGATTGAGAGAGTTATTTGTTTTTTTTTTAATCTATTTTTGGGGTTGGTTGTGACAAAGACAAGTTGGCAGCAAAATAGTGAACGATTTTGTGAAGATAGTAGAATTTGAATATGCTCGTACTGCGCGAGAGTTTTTGTAAAAATAGCACGTGCGCGTGCACATTCGCCCAGGCGTTGGGCACAAAGTGTAACTGTAAATACGAATGAGTGGTTATGGATTCGATTGATGGAGTATATATTTCTTTAACAATATTTTTATTTCTTTCGCTTTGGTGTGGAGGCAAAAGCGCGGCGTTAAATTCCGCCACTTAACACGCAATGCCTCCAGAATTTGGCGGAAAGTGGGGAACGGTGTGTCTTAAAACTAGGTTCCCTCTGCCTACCCTGCTGTGTACAGAATACAAATGAGACTTAATTTTCTTTTATACATACATGAATCACTGACTGTTTCATAAATTAAAACATTAATAATCAAAGCTTTTAAAAACCTCCAAAAATAGTTTTCAGAAAAGAAAAACGTCCCAGCTCTTATTTAAACTACTTATGCATGACGATATTAAGCTATTCGAGTATCAGAATACGAAAATCGGGAACGTATTTATATTCATATTTGCAAATTGTATGCGTGTGGCTGTTTGTCCAACCATTCTCCAATCACGATATAGACCTCATACAAACAAACGATCGATGCAGATACGCAATCAATGCGTGTATGTGTGTTTGTGTGTTCGTTAATGTCATTTGAAACATTGATATCGAATATCGCTGGGAATTTATGCATTTAAACATGACACTGGTTGTTCATGCTAATTACCTTCTGGCTATGGTTCCTTTTAATCATTTATTTGTTTATTTTTTATTTTAATATTTTATTGTAATGTGAAGCCTATAATTATATTTAAAGCGCCTGTTTGCAAATATGCACGTGTTATGTTTATTAAATGCTAATTGAAATATGATGCGTCAATAAGCAATACAGATTATAATTTAAATGTTTTTTGGATTGCGAATATTTTTAAAACTAGTAAAATAAGTGTTGGAAATCGCATGTGGTCTAAAAATACTAAAACTAAAATCGTTTCAAAATTATTTTAGAGCTGTTTTTGACATTAGTTCAGAAAGTTACTTTCACAGCGAACAAACGAAAATATTTGTCTACTCTACATAATATATTAACATCATTACTTAAAATAGTATAGAATAATTGCTATAAAGTACAGACGTACTCACAAGAAAAACGACTAATTAAATTATATATAAAAAATATATAAATCAGCTTCACGCTGTATCCCGCACACAACAGAGTAGAGGGAACCTAGGGACCCTCTGTTCCCCACTTTCTGTTGAATTCTGGAGGCATTAATACTTTATTGGAATACTTTATTGGAATAATAAAAAAAGTAAATATTCATACGTTGAACACTATTATTTGTATTTTTCACAACTTTGACTTTTAAATGGTTTCATCACTCTAAGAAAAAAAAAAGCAACTGCCCCGGCGTGGAACATATTGTCAGCGACACTAAAATATATCTGCGATTACTCATAGAGTTGCGAGCAAAAGTTAGAAACTAAATATATTTTATAAAATATTGTATCGTCCATTGGTGCAACAACAACGTATTTGCACTTTACGAAATATTACAAGAGACTATCAAATTAATTCAAATTGTAAATAGTTTTTCCGCATACATTTATTTATTATTTAACTGAATGTGTTTTTTCTATTTTACTCTTAAATTATTTGTGAAATCTAAAATCGAACTTGCTACGTCCTCAATAATTAAAGCGATTACTGTGCCTAATTCAACAAGAGTTTCAACAATTAACTAAAATTATTATACATATTTATTAGGACTAACACTGGAAGGGTAATATGTCTAAATATGTTTTGTTTATCATAAGACATGTGAGATCGTAAAACGGCTGACACCTTGCCTAAAAGTAAAGTTAGTAGTCTACTTAAAATATAGCGATGCATCGCTTGATGTTTTCTGAATATAATATTTGTTTAAAAATTAACAATGTTTTTCAAACAGAATTGTTCATTATTACAGTGAACCCAGTGAGTGCATGAAGCCAATTAGGACAATATGAATATTTAGACTGTGTTGTTAGTATAAAAAGCGACTAGTTTAAAATTTTATAGCTTCACGAGCTCGTGGCAGGGCAAGCATAGGGAACATGGAAACCCAATTTTAAGACACTCCTTTCTTTATTAAGACACTTCTGTTAACTGCTTTCCAACAATTTTTTGAGGCATTGCGTGATGAGAGGCGGTTCTTAACGCCGCACTTTACCTTGCTACTAACACAAAGAAATTAAACTATTAAATATTTAATTCCCAGGAGTGAGAATGGGATGCACAACCGCCGCGTTTATATTTGACCTCTATTTTGTATTATAATTTATAATATATTGAAATTACTTTTCCTTTTTTTTCTAAATAATAAGAAATGCTTGGATCTCCCAAGAAAAAAACAGAGAATAATAATATTTATTTATATTTTTTTTATAAAAATCATTGAATCTGGTGCTATGCTATACATGAAGTAAGAGTATCCCTTACCGTTCGTTAACCCGGCGGGGCGATTCCATGCAGCTTCTGGAAATGACAGATGACAGTGTCGAGATATCGCACGAGATGTGACTGGTGTGATGTTTCTTTTTAGTTGGTAATTCTAGACGTTTTGTCTTTACTAATGTATTTATATTTAATTAAATGTTAAAATTATATTTCTTGACAGATTTTAATTTTTTTTAATATATCTAGTTCTATATCCAGATTTAGATCTAGATCTAGATGGGTTAGAGGTTCATAGATAAAAGTGAAGAATCTCGTGTTTTCTAAATTCTACGCAAAATTATATATATTTTATTTTCTGTAGTAGGTACTAGTTGCCTGAGTGACTAAACACTGAAAACAAAAAAAATATCACCAGTCACCTTTGTACTTTTAACTATTATTTTTGTGTTTGAGTTCACAATACACTTATATCTTTTTTAATATAAGTATAAGTCAGCTATTGTTTTTTTTCAATTACTTAAAACATGTTCTGTACAAAAATGTTTTTTTTACCGATAATTTTGCAAAGAAATTCTTAATTAATCTGAAAAATACTTTTTTTTAATTTCCAATATTAATATTGACTTAAGTTCGCGGAAAACGTTTATGCTGACAGATTATACTAATTAATCACTCATCCAAATCATTGCTATCGAGCTTAATCAAACGATCGGTAAATACTAATTATAGTAAGCCCAAATTTGCTATTCTATCTCTTTAAACTAACAATTAAATGCCACGCAGGCTTGCTATTTTAAGCTATATAGTTGTTTTAATTTTTTTTCTGCTTCACGCTGTATCCCGCATGTAGCTGGGTACGCAGAGAAAAAAAGGGTACCTGTTAACTAAAAGATATAACGAATTAGATTTTGCGAAGTATTATTAGATATAGAAAACAGTTTAAAAGTGTTTTATTTTGTACTAACATATATTTCTAAGTAACTAATATAATAAAAAAATAGAATAATTCCACAAAAAATAAAAAAGTTAAAGCAGTTTAGTGACGTCACTAAAGTAACGATCACTTCGGTCCGAACCGATTCAAACAGTTCCTACAAGTACTATAACTATTTGCCTCTAGGGAGGAGAACGAACACTTATTCCCAACAATCGTGTCCAGTATGGGCACAAACAATAGTGTTGTCTTCCATTCATGCACACCCTGACAATATCTACATTATCTGTGTGCGTAGATGAAATCGCATGCGCTCAGCATCTGTGCTTCCCCTATCTTCCAACGAAAAGCATTATAAGTATCAGAAATTACACCCTTATTTCACACAAAAATAAAGCTTAAAATTGTTTGATTTTCATCTATAGCGCTTTGGCATGAAGCGACGTAGCAATAAGCTTACAGGATTCAGATTTTTTAGATGTCGTCAGTTCGTGTGGAGGCTGGGACGTGCTCGCCGGCTCTCGCCCCTTTGCAAATTGTTACGTGACGAGACAAGAACTGCTTGTTAGTTTTCAACTGTTGACGTAAATTTAATTGGCGCGTGTGTTTGTGGATTGGTGATCTTTTGTGTTAAGTTTGAGAACCACTGTGGGATTTTACGTGTGTTTAAAGTAAGTTCTTGAAGTTTTATAATTATTTAATGTACTTTGGTAAGTGTTTTTTTTTTTATTAATATTGTATTTATTATTAATTAATATTGTATAGTTCTCTTAAGCGATTCATTTAAATGTAACTACAATATAATGAGATGTCATATACATACGCCTTGTTATTGATGTGTTAATCAATTCCATAGTACATATATAAATTGTGTAATTCATTGTTAGGTTATTTATTTGACAGTTTTAATTTTAATTCATATCATCAATTAACGCTTATTGCTCTTGAACACATATATTTGTCATGTTAAAATTAAAAAAGAATGTTTCTTTGAAAATATAAATGTTTTAAATACAAGCCGTCGTGGTGCAGGTGCACAAGTATGTGACTGTGATGCAACGGTTGCGGATTTGATTTCCACTTGATGAAATTGATTATTATTTATTAATATTTTATTTTTTTCGACATTCAATACGCAATACATCAAATTCCGCAGAAAGTGGGAAACGGAATGTCTTAATAATAGGTTCCCACTGCCTACCCTTTCTATAAGGGGGATACAGCGTGAAGCAAATAAATAAAATAAATAAAGTAAGTTTTTTTTTATGAATATTAAAATAATATTAGATTTATAAAATAATGCTTAAATAATTCATAAAGCTCTAAAAGTCCGTTTAATAATAATTTACTGATTAGATTTAATACGTTAAATGGGCATATTAAATTAAATTAATTTTGTATTCGCTTACGTAAAATGGTCTAAATATATTTATTTATAACGCACTATAAAATTATTATAAAATAAATCCAGTTATAAATATTATATGTATAATTAATATAATGTGAATAAATAAATATTTTAATTTATATTTTTTAAGGGGCGTGGGTGCAAATCCCGCTATGTTTCCTAAATAAATATTTTTCTCTAATCGATTATTTTTGAAGCATTGCTTGTTAAATGGTGGACCTTTGCGTAGTAAAAAGGGACCACACAACTTAAAAGCCCCCAAATACTTAATAAATAAATATGAAGACTTCCCATTTGAAATTTCCCAGCCTGATCGACGACCGCAAGCCGAGGTTCGAGTTCCACAGAGGACGCCCTTGTTGCCGTCGATATCTTCTCAAGCACCCAAGCACCAAAGTGCTTGAAAAATTTTCTTGGATAAAGTACCTTCTTTCCTATCCACTTGGGGTCAGTGTAAAAGCCAATAGAACTAGCAGCAAAAAATAAAAAAAATAACTATTTAAAAAAACACATGTTTTCAATGTATGAAGTATGTAATCAATGTGTTTTTGTTGTTTAAACGTGTTTTTTTATGTACGTGTATTCCGCGCGCAGCAGGGTAGGTAGGTGTAGCACCTAGTGTTAAGGGACTTCGTTTTCCACTTTCCGCCGAATTCTGGACGCATTGCGTGATGAGTGGCGTAACTCAACGCCAGAGCAAAGAAAATGGAAATATACATTTTAATAAATAATTCCTTTTCTCGAGTGGGGATCGAACCCACAACCAGTTGCTTTTACAGGCACACTACGAGTATGTGCTTCTGCGCCACGATTGGCCTCAGATGATAGAAAAAAAGAATTATTCAAATTATAGAAATTCAGAAATATTCGAATAATCTGAACATACTAAGATTGGTCGATAGTGAGAAAAGGATGTAGGGCTAGTAATTTTAGGAACTGGGATAACGTGAGCGACTCGCCAATTGTTTGGAAAGGAACCATGGAAAGAGGATACATACATAAAAAAAAAGATTCCAACGAATTTTAGAACCTCCTCCTCCGACCTCTTTTTTTTTAAAGTCGGCTAAAATATACATTTTACAAACACAATCACATTTTCCAACAAACAGCTTAAAAATATCCTGTCAAATAAAAATTCAATCGCGCCCGAATTTCATTTCCATGCATGACTTATTAACTCAGCACTACTCAAAAACTGTCGGTATATAGGTTCCTGTGATCCATCAATATCCAGCTGCTCTGTTCCATCAACAGCCATTCATCAATGTTTGTAAAGTGTACTGTAGGTGTTAAAAACTGGAAACGGGGTTAAGCTAAGCATGTGACAAATGGACCAATCTATATACTGAGCGGTGCTATTAGTCACCTTGAAATATCCTTTTATTTTACAGATGTTGGTGTAATTGCAACTGTAAGGGGTTTTTCGTTTTTGTTAGTTAGGTTTTTGTTAGTGAAAAGAATTTATTTTCATAATAAAAAATATTTCTTAAAATATCAACGCTTTTCATAATACATATATCTAATAGATATACGCACCTAAATTTGGGTCTGTTTTTTTTATTAGTTTGCTTAAATTAAAGTTTTATTTTTTTATATTCTTTACTTCCGCTCATCTGATAAACAATGTATTCTATTTAATGTATTCAAAATGTAAACAAAAATTAATTACATAACTGAATGGAAAACATTTTCTAAAAACATATTTTTCTTTCCTAAATGTGAAATAATACGTCAAATACATATTAAAATTAAATTAAAATATCAGTGACCCATGAAGCTATTAAAAATAAATTTTGCAGGCTTAAATACGCGCTTACGCGTTAGCCTATCTAAAATTTTAAAAGATACTTCAGAATACTTTTTGTACTTAAATCTCTCAGAACTTTATGGAACTCGGTGGAACTTAACGCCACGCTTTACCTCGACACTAGAACTTTTCAGGATAGAGATAGAACCCTCAACCAATGGCGCCTACAGTCACAAACCTGTGCCCCTGGGCCACGACTGGCCTCACCTCAACCTACTTTATTTTGTTCTTATAAAATTATTGATGCATAAGATCATCCCATTTCAAAAAGACTTTTCGAAATTATAAAACACAAGTGGCACCTCAGATTCGTTGTAAGAGGGTCCTTACTTTTTAAGTATAGCCCATTTGCCCTGCCTCGCTTATAGATGTTACAGCAATATGAGCCCTATGAATTGCATAATAATAATCATTACTGTTTGTTATGGAATATGATTTATTTATATCCGTGGTAGAAAAAAGTAAACGTGCGATTGTAAAAGCCACGGGTTTGATTCCAAGTCAGGGGAATGAAATATGTAATATTTACGTTTCCTCGCTCTGATAACGGGGTAAAACGCGGCGATGAGCTCCGCAATTCAACACGCAAGAGTGTATTTTGTGTCAAAAAATCCGTTCTCCACTTTTCACCAGAG
>HE668706.1:0-10541 GCA_000313835.2 Heliconius melpomene melpomene
CAATATAATAATATTAACTAATTTCAATAACTTATAATTTTGTAAGTAGTTATTCAGTTAGTTGTCACGACCTTAGAACGTATTAGAAATATTTTATTCTTTCTTTGTGTTTTATTTTTTGGTACTTTTATGTTTGTTAAAAAATAAGAATTGATTATTAAATATGGTCTACATATTTTACGAATTATTTTAATAATATTTTTTTGTATTATACCAACAATCAACATAATAAGTAGAATGGGACAAATTTGTCACGACGGCGGTTCAAGGGGGGTATCAATCTTCGGCACTTCTAGTGTTAATATATTAGTATATCTCGAAAATATTACAAATATGAGAAAAAAAGTATCCTATGTTCATCCCGAGACCGTCAAGTATCTCTATATGAGTATTTTATCACAATTAAATTAGCGGTTTGGCCCTGATTGCGTAAAAGACAGACAGACAGACAGACAGACAGACAGACAGAGTTACTTTCGAATTTATAATATAGGTATGGATTAGTATTGTATATTGTTTATTCTACGCTATCAAGAAGACTGCTTAACAGTGCTTATTGTTATTTTTGAAGTATAAATAACATTTAAAATCCAGTTGCTTGCTTACTGTTGTTATTATAATACATAATTTATAAGATAGAATGGAGTTCAAATTCGGAATGGAGTAACTTTTATTTTATTTATATTTTTCTTTCGAATACGTATACCGAAAGCAATATAAAATTTGAGGCCGTTGGCACGAGGGTGCGACTGTAAACACGACTGTTATGGGTTCGATCCTCACTTAGGGAAATTAAATATTTAATATTTTAAATTCTTTGCTCTGGTTACGTATTTTCTCGAGTGGGCATCGAACCCACAAACTGTCGCGTACAATCACGCACTTGTGTTCTGACGCCAAGACTGGCCTCATTATTTTACTCTTTACATTCTATTATTGTAGGTATATTTGATTTGAGTGTTTACGTTTTATTTTGTTATTTAAATAAGGAGACAATACGAGGAGACTTCACAGTCATGTGCTCAAAATCAAGGAAAGTATGAAAAATGCAAAAATCGAATAAGTTAAATGTTGAAATATAAATATTTCATTTCGAATTAAATTCTGAGTTGAAAATTAAACGTAAGGAACTTCTTTACTGCCAGAGGTCCTCTGACTGCAAACCTTTTTTCCATGAAATACCTAGAAATTTTTACTTTTTGGACCTTTTCCTTGATTTACATTGTAAATTCTCACATAGTGCCAAGTCTCATTACTGTAGGCCCATGGGAAGTAGAAGTAGGTTGTGATTATGCAACGATTTTTATAGAAAATGTAGCAAAAACTACTTAGAGAATAGATTTTTTTCTGTGTGCGAAGGGTCAAGAGGCCTGAATATTTAATATTAATTTCAGTTTTATACCCTCACGCGATCTCGAGATAAGTATAGGTGGTCATCGTGTTTTGTATTCTTGACCAGGTTTTTTAAATATAATCCAGCATCCATATGTTATATTAGTAGTTCGCAAATTCAACGTGACAATGAATCTGTATAATTTAGTGAATGTATTATTTTGTCTGTATTATGTCAAAAAGCTTTATTTTTAGCAGTTCATTTTCAATATAATTATATATTTTTCTAATTGTATTATTTTTTTTATTATATTTTGTATTTACAATTTGAATTGATTAGAGAAATAAATATGTCAATATTCAAAAGGATCTAAATAGCATTATTTGTGAATATACAAAATTATTTCTTGTGACCAGAGGGAGAAAACAAAAATAATTCATTTTCTCGAGATAGAATCGAATCTACTACTGTGTCTATAGTAAGACGCTGTGCTGCTGTACTGCAATGTAAAAGTCTACTCTTCACACATCCCTCATAGTCCTTGAATACTATTTAGTTTTAATAAAAATCACCCTAAATTTGGTTTTTATTACCTTATTTTATGTACCTTAAGAATTACTAAAAACTTACGAAATTCTGCACTATTCTTTCGACGCTACACATTCGACGCCTTTAATATTTTTATTAGCAATAACTTAACTAAAACGTACATCTAAAATATTCATAGAGGCGTTTCTTTTTTACATTTACTGCGGAGTCTCTAAATAAACGTAGTTGAATAATACAACCATATAAATGATAATATTAAAATATAAAAGTTTTGTATAAATATTTTTTTATTATATATAAGAAACAAAATAAAACAATTTTTCTTTCATTCTGCGAAAGAAATTGTACGGTGTTCATTTCTCCCTCGTTCTCCCTTCTCGATAAGATATAATAGTATACACGCTAGTACACTTTCCTCCAACTCCTGGAAGCATTGCGTGTTGAATGGCGGATCTCAGTGTAGCGCTTAGCCCCGAAAGCAGAACAAAGAAAGAAAAATATTAAATATTTCATTTTGTCGAATGGAAATCAAACCCTGGCCCTGCACCATATTCTGACTTCTTCAAGACTTCTGAGTTAAGTCACTTTCATTTTGAAAAAATCTGAATGTCTTTAATCTAAAATAAATATTTTATGACATTACTACTGTATGACGATGGACGATTGAGATGTGTTTAATTCATTAATTTCACTTTTAACGCCACCAGCTGTCGTTTAAAATTCAATTTGTAAAGGAGCGTTCATAATAAGTATCTATATAAATATTATTAACAATCAAATATGTTTTAATGTTTATATCTAGCTTTTTGGCTCCTCTGCATATAGTAGGGTATTTTTACGAAAATGAGGTAAATGGTGTTAGTTAGGTAGAGAAGAGGTCCCCTCTGACCCTGAGAAATTGCAAGCACTACGGCGGAAACGTCTGCCCCTGCGGGACTTGAACCTTGGCTTACGATAAGGTACGGTCGTCGATAGGGTAGGGTGGCTAATATAGCAAGGTAGAGAGAACCTAATTTACAGGCCCTCTGTTCTCCGTTATTGCGTTTTTTGTCTCGACGCGAGTGAAGCCACAAGAATAATACTAGTTTTTTAATCTATATATTACCATTATTCTAATATTGAAATGCTAAAGAAATTATGTAGTTAAACACACTAATCTTAGGAAATATTCCTACAATTTTTTTGTGCTATTTAATTAATATATTTATTTTAATTTAACTAATAGGTTAGGCTAATAAATAATAGAGTGACTCTATTCTTAATTATTAGCGACACACACGAGCGAAACCATGAATAAAAACTAGTAAATAATACATTCAATGTAAAATCCCTCTTATAATAAGTGAAAGGTTTTAATCGCGAATGCCAAGCTATCTGAAGGTGGGTCAAAATTATGTAAGACCCATTCGTCACGTTCATGGTTTAAAAAAATATTTAATAAAAAAATATGATTACATTTGATGACTTTGGCTTATTTACAAACTTTTAGTGTTATTTCTAGAGGCGCGTAACAAGTTTTGTTTATACCTTTATGCTTTCACGCTTTATCCCGTAGTGCAGGTAGAGAATATAGTGTTAGAATAACATCTACGTGGCGGAACTAACCGCCGTACGTTGTTTTACCAAAACGAAGAATATCACATTTATAAAAACGGAGTTAAACGCTGTCCTAATATCACCCAAGCCACCAAAATGACTCCTTTCGCTTAAATAATTTAATATGTGTTATAAGTCCGTCATAGTGCAGGAGCACAACTATGACTGGAGACACGACAGTAGTGGGTTCGATTCCGACGCCACAGAACAGTTTCGGAGAAGTAACATCTCCCTTTCTCACACCTTGTTGGAGATAAGAGCTCTGGGTCTTTAATATGAGTGACATGTACAGTTCGATATACCCGTAATCTACTTGGCAGTTTTGACAGCAGATTCCGCAGGGTAGGTAGAGAAAACCTGTTAATCTAGTGTTAAAACACTTTCCCATTACAACACTTCAATTCTCCACTTAATTCAACGAATTCTGGAGGCATTGCGTATGGAATGGTGGAACTCAACGACACGCTTTGCCTTGTTACCAGAGCAACGAAATGAAAGTTTCCTCGAGTGGTAATCGAACGCACAACATTTAGAAGCCACGATAAGCCTGTATCATCTGTAATATAATACAATAATAAAGATAATTACCAGAAATAAAAGGAAACCGCATTGTTTTCCTAAAAAAAAGAGTGTCATCACACATCATTATCTGGACATCCGACCTTTACTCCTCGGATCCTCCAAAACAAAAATTGTCCGAAAGTTTTACTGGGAAACATAAATCAGTGCCATGATGATTATAGCCATCATTTGTCATAAAATATGTGTTATACATTTTAGACTTTATACTGTTAACATAGGGTTTATTATTGTCTGAAGAAGTGAAGTAAAATATTTTACGAATATATGTTTCTATATGTTACTTAGTTAGTTACATATAAAAAAAGAAAGTAATAAGTTTAATAATAGATGCTATTGTGGTACGATGGACATCTGGATCCATCTAAGTAAAAATTATTACCAGTATTTTTTAAATAGGTAGGTATCTATTTATTACCAGTATTTTTTAAATAGGTATCTATTTAATAAATACTGGTAATAATTGGTATATAAATATTCTTTGTATTTAGAATTCATCAAGCTCATGATCCTTATCTCTACAGTCATCCTATATCTTATAAAACAAAGTCGCTTTTCGTGTCTGTCTGTTGTTTCTAACTCTTCTTCTTCTAAACCACCCAACGGATTTTCATGCAGTTTTCACCATTAGGTCGAGTATTTTTCGTAGAAGGTTTATATATAGTTTATTATTTGTACATTCTTATGTAAATTAACATAAATACGATAAATGTGTATAAAGTCCTACCCGTTGAGACACTTTCGCGCATGCGCTGCTCTAATGGTAAGTACTACATGAAAAAAATGTACTGGAGTATTGTTCCTCTTAATAAGATCTACAAAAAAGTCCGCGATGGCATATTCGTATTTTTTAAGAATAACGTGTACTAACCATTTTTCTGTCAAAAAATAATAATTTCAATATATTTTTTATTGTGAGTCATATTTTTCCATAATGGTATTAATCCTTATCCTTTAAAATACTTTATTAATTTTCTACGTTAAACGAAGATAAAATTTTCTTTGTACACTATTTCGAAATTGCGAATAGTTTTACAGAAAAACGCATTTAATTGTTGACACATCCCGCCGTTGACACATCAGCTGTATGTTACTCAAGTTTCACTTATCCCTTACTCTCAGCATACAAATAAGTATATTAGTTACGTTGGCCATTTAATGTAGACCAAAACTGTCTTTTACTGTTTTTCATTTTAATAAGTACTTTAGAAGTTGTTACAATATCAAAAAATCCTTGCTGGGAAACGGCTCGCCGCTCGCCATGCGTCCGCGCCTGCCGCGATGCCTTACACGCATCGCTGGTTCAGTGGTAGAATGCTCGCCTGCCACGCGGGCGGCCCGGGTTCGATTCCCGGCCGATGCATTCTATTTAAATTTCCTCACAGGCAGCCACGTCGTGCTTTCTTTTTATCAGGGACAGAATACTCTTTTCAGCATTAACCACAAGCTCGAAAAAAAATCCTTTATAGCAACGAAGATTTAGATGCGTTTGCACTTATTGGATATTTCGAGTTGAATGTATTATTTCAGCGCGATATATTTGGTTTCATATTTTTTGTAGTAGTTATTAGTAGGTAGGTTTTTGTTTATAACTTCTTCCGTTTAAAAATAGTCATTTAAATATATTTTAATAAGTACTTGAAAAGATTAGTAGCACAGATTTAAAATTACGGTACCTACTAAAAAATCTTTGCTGTTTAAAACAATTGGAAAATCAAATCAAAACATACATTATATGAATAATCCAGTAGTTAAAGCGGGCGAAGCCGCAATAGGGTCGCTAGTAATTAATAAAAAGCAATCGTATATTATGAATGAAAACTAAATTACGAAGGCCTTCGCATCGCAGCGGCACAGCGTCTGGCTGTGTGCTCGACGGTTGTGGGTTCGATGCCATTTGAAATAACGATTTTTTTTGTTCTAGTAATAAGACAAAGTGCGGCGTTGAGTTCCGCCACAGAGACCTAAAAAAAATTTTCAAATTTACGAGTATAAACACGATAAGTATTGATTGTTTCCATATATTTTAGTCACAGTTATTCTCTAAGTGATTCACACTGTTTAAATAATACAAGGAAATTTGCATTCCACTGAAGACATTAAGACCTCCCCGCAATTTGCAAGTTAACAGCTTAATGGGTTCTTTTCTCCTTCATCAACTGCAATTATAAAAAATCTGTGCTAAAAATATATTATATCTGTGAACTTTTTTAAATAATCTATTAGAATATAATATACGTATAATCTATTTAAGCATTTTATTTTTAAAGTAATCCAACATTGTTAAATATCTAAAGGTTCCTGGGTTCCCCGTTCCGAACTCGATACCTTAAATATATTTTTATATTGAAAATTGTTGTACTTTGATCAGGTAGGGTTTTTCATTACATTTAAATACAAAACTATACAAAAAATGTTATAGCCTCTTTATAAAGTTAAGGCCGCCGTGGCAGGGATCACGAGTATGACTGAAAACACAGCAGGTTCGATTCCCTCTTAAGGTAATGAAATTTTTAATATTTTTGCTTCCTGGTCACGAAGCAATTGAATTGTTGATTTGATGTTGAATTCCAAAATTGTTAACAAATTCGCGGAAAGTGAGGAACATAGAGTTTTAATGGGAAAAGTAGTGTCTTAACACTAACTTACCATATTCGTTTGGCCTGCCTTACTATGTGAGAAATACAGCGTATTTTATTACAAACACTTAAAAGTTTTTGATATAACAATATCGTCGGGGATAGTGCAAATCCGCGTATCTAGCATTGGATAATTTCGCGTAACTGACATTTGTAGCTAAATTTAAATTTCGCGGCCGTTCGATGTAAGATCCTGATTGGCAGCCTTCTGTTTGATGGGACTTTCTTTCGACCAATACAAAGCTAGATATCGCCAAAAAACAATACTGCGTATCTATAGTTGACAATTAACGGTACCGCGTATCTACTCCAGTGACATTAGAACTGTATTTTGTGATTTATTTTTGCTGTCAAACTCAGTGTTTAAGAGTTTCTGCTTATAAATATAAATAAAAACATTATGTAAGTATTAATTCAATGTTAATTAAGTATTTTCTTAGTGAAATCTCAGTATAAAGCATCATTTAAAAAAATATATTATATTTACTTCTCCTTACCTAGTATTTTTACTATATAAATATATTTATATAAAAAATAACTAATAAAGTACAAACTATTAGTAGTAATAACTATTAAAAATTAACTATTAATATATTTTTATAAAGAATAACTATTTATTATAAACGAACGTGTTACGTGTTATGCTGATGCATTTTTTTATTTTTTAGCATTAAAATGATGAATGACTCGTGTAGTAACGACGAAACACTTTACGTTACCACATTAATCGATTTAAAGAAAAGGCGCGAAAAATTATTGGAGGTTAAAAAGATGATTTTGCACAGGCAATCAACAGTTAATGAAAATACCGAAGAAATCCCTAAAAACTTACCTATTACCAGTCTTGTTAATTCGGAGAATCAAGTAGAATTTACTAAAGAAATCGAAGCTTTAGCTTGTTGCGACACAAACACTTTTAGTGCATCTTGCTTAGAAAATCTACTGAAAAGTAATGATAACGACAATGTTTCTGGCCTGACAGTGACTAATTTGGTATCTAATGTTTCTAAAGAGAATACATTCACTGAAATCAATAATGAAGTAAGTGGATTAGGTTTTGACCTTTCATCAGATGATTCTGTTGCCGATCCAAATTACTATCCATTTTCTGATATAACCAATGTTGCATCGGTAGCTTCAACATCAAGATGCAGCAATAATGATTTGTTTCCTGAAAGAAACCTGGAACGTGAGGCTGCCATTGAGTCCAGAGTAAGAAAACGAAAAGCAGACGTAATTTCTACAAAGAGATTAAGAAACAAGACGTTAAGAATGCTGGGTCAAGAATACGTAGGTTTTAGAAAGACTGCAGACGAAAAATTTTCACAAGACACTATCAAACCTGCGCGACAATTGGGACAGCCATGTAATTCCAATAAATGTTTAAAGAGCAAAGTATTTCACTGTAATAAATTTACAGAAACGGTACGATCCAATATTTTTAACGATTTTTGGAAGATGACTTGGATAGCGAAGAAAATGTTTGTTTCATCTTTAGTTGATAGAAAGACTACCAAAAGGAAAACCACTAAACGGGCTAATACAAGACGAAGTGCTACAAAAATCTATTATTTAAAATTAAATGACCAAAAAAAGAGAGTATGTTTAAAGACATTCTTAGGAACACTGGGAATTAAGGAGTGGACAGTGAGGTACTGGACAGAAGTGAAACCAATTAACGAATCAAATGAGAGCCCGAGAGATGTTGCATTGCCTAAGTTAAAAGAGTTTGTAAAAATGTTTTTAAGAGCCATGCCCAAAATTCCTTCTCACTATTGTAGAAAAGAAAGCACAAAACAATATTTAGAACCTACTATACAATCCAAGCGTGAATTGTATCGCATTTATATTAAAGAGGCAACAAAAAGTGGACAGAAAGTAGCTTCTAGAAAGCTTTTCGAGGATGTTTTGAAAGATGAAAACATAGCTTTATTTCAACCGAAAAAAGATGCATGTGATCTATGTTGTTCATATAAAGCTGGCAATATTTCAGAACAAATATATCAAGAACATGTGTCACGTAAAGATTTAGCAAGACAGGAAAAGACTTCAGACAAAGAGGCTGCAAAAAATGGAAAGCTTCATGTAGTAACAGCCGATTTACAAGCTGTGAAATTATGTCCATTTTTGAAAGCTAGTGCACTATATTTTAAAACAAAGTTGATTGTCCATAATTTTACAATATACAATCTAGGTACTAATGGCGTAAAATGCTATTGGTTTGATGAGACAACATCAGATTTAAAGCTTCTACATATGCTTCCTTTTTTGTCGATTATTTGAAGAGAATCATAGAAGAGAGTCCTAAAAACGTCGTAATTTTTACTGATGGTTGTACGTCACAAAACAGAAACGTTGTAGTTTCGAACGCCCTTCTGCACTTAGCGATAGAAAAAAATGTGTTCATCACACAAAAATTTTTAGAAAAAGGCCATACCCAAATGGAGGTGGATTCAGTTCACTCCATAATTGAAAGAAAGTTAAAACATCGGGAAATATTTTTACCTAGTCAATACTCCTCAGTTACTAAAGAAGCTAGGCTGAATCCATTTCCGTATGAAGTAGCAACGTGTGACCATACGTTTTTCAAGGATTATAGCGTTAAAAGTAATCTTATTTATGATACAATCCGCCCTGGAAGAGGGGCTGGTGCAAAGTGCGTAGTCGATATCAGAGTTCTTAGGTACAATCCGAATGGTTTTATTGAATACAAACTGAACTACAATGACGAATTTCAGCTATTACCACAAAGGCCAAAAAAAATTGCCCCTGTTCTTCCACCACAGCTCTATTATAAGAAATTGCCAATCACAAAATCAAAGTATGAGCATTTACAACAATTAAAAAGTGTAATTCCCATGGACTGTCATGAATTCTATGACAACTTACCTTATTTAAACAGTTAAATTACTTAAAATGTTATTTTTTAAATACTTAAAATAATCATTTTATCTTGTCTGTTAAGGACTCAATAATTCAAATTATGAGTAAAAATATAGTTTATTACATTTTAAAAAAAAACATTTATTTTTGTTAGAGAGATGAAGAACTTTTCTAAGAAGCCATTATTTTTTATAATTTAAATAATATGTAACAAATTTGTTTTTAAAATGACTGAGAGATTAAGTTTATTTGTAAGGTAGCTGATTAACCTGTTATTGTTTTTTATAATTTAAATGTGTAAGAGTAACTTGTTTTTAAAATGACTGAGACATTAAGTTTATTTATATAAGGTATCTGAAGAATCTATTATTGTTTTTCATATTTTAAATATATAAGAGTAATTTGTTTTTATTTCTGATTGATATTATTTTTTCTGAAAAAGCTCTTGGTGATTTGTGTTCTAGTACTTTGAAATTATTTATACTTGTAATACTTAAAGTTGTTTAAAAGTGTGATAAAGATTCGCCCAAGACTGATTAAAAAGTGTTATTGATAGTGTTTTTTCAATTTTTTATTTAAGGGAGATTGTTTAAAAAAATACATTGATTAAAAAATAATAAAATCTTTCTTTTATTATTAAATATTATTTAGAATATTAATTACATGTTTGATTTCAAAACCGTGTAACTAACTGTCAGGTTTCAATTTAATAAGATCGTGGTCAAATCAAATCAGCGTAAGTGACGAGGCGCTTAAATTAACCACTTGTTAACCACTTTAAAGGATTGTATATGATAAAAATACGTAGAAAATACCAATTATTATTCTCTATGTTAAAATGAAACCACTTGGACTTAAATTAACAATGTTATAAAGTTTTAACCTCCTCCTGTAAAATCAGATCAAATGCAGATACGCGCTCCCCACCTGTGGTAGATGCGCGGTTCTGCACTATCCCCGAC
>HE668707.1:0-26214 GCA_000313835.2 Heliconius melpomene melpomene
TTTACTTTCTAGGCTTAGTAAAATTCGGTACTTACTATCAGATGAAAGTGTTGAAGCCGTTGGAGTCCTTCTGTGTCGGCTGCCAGCGTCGTTGTGATGGTGGGGTACCATTTCTCTAAAGTCCAAACCAGTCCCAGATCGTGGAAGAGGTCGATATAACGGAACGCATACAAAACGTATGCCCGGAATCGAAGAAAGTAGTGGACGGAAAGGCCGCGTTGTAACGCCAATGTTTATTGCTTCTCGTTATTTTTTTTGTTTATGTTTATTGCAGTAGTGTTTTAGATTTTTTTAAATATTTTCCTGTATTGGTAGAAAGTGGATACAATTTTTTTATTTAATATAAATTTTAATTAAAAGATTAGATAATAAAGTATTCATAATAATTAATTTAGGTTCTACGTTCTTAGTAGAGCATCAAACATTGAATTTTACGAAAATAATAATTTTCCCTAATAAATATTAATTTTTTCACGTATATCCTCATCCGTATTTTTGATTAATAAAATAATTAATCAGTATATCGAGAGTACTTACTTCTAGTATTCTTAATTTAATAATTGATGCGATTTTTAACAAGTTTTATGAAATGTAGAACACACACTTAGTGTACCTATGTAGGTATGTACATAGAAAGTAGAGCTTAAAATTAATGTTTTGCATTAATTAATTAAAACATAACGATTTTGATGAAACATTTGGAAACTACAAACAAAAAAATTAGATTTTTATTGTTATTTTTGTTCATTTTAGGCTATAATAGATAGGGTAAATAGTAATTAATCTTAGAATATATATCATTATTATCTACGAATTAACCAATAGAATATTTATTTATTTTTATTCTTTTTTGCACAGATAGAAAAAATAAATAAAAAATACAGTTAATGTAAAGACGTAGATGTGCAATGGTGCAATGGTGGCCTTATCACTAAAAGCAATTTTTTACAGGCAACCATAAAAAAAAATGTTTACTTTAAAGTAAACATTTATCTGCAAAGCAAAATATAAATGTATTAGCTATCCTATACGAGACTTCCTGTAACTAAGACAACATTTCTTAGTAAAATGGTAAAAGTTTTGTTTTTACCAACTGCAGTGGAATGAATTTTAATGAAATCTAAACAGGTTTGTAAAGTCATTATACTCAACCCTCAATATCCGTTGCGTTGTTTATATTGAATCCTTAAATATTTCTTTTTCAATTTCTTTGTTTCGGTCATCGCGATGTGACTCACGAAGCGAATTATAAAGGTGGTGTTGAATGTACAATAATTTTCTCGATTTGGTTCTTGAATACGGTATGTTAATTAAATTATTTAATTATGAATTCAATTTCTAGGCAAAAGGCGGCGTTGAGTTCCACCGTAACACGTAATTCCTCCAGGATTCGGCGGAAAGTGGGGAACGGAAGTATCTTAAAACTAGGTTCCTTTTCTCATTTTCCATTAGCTTACATACTATGTGCGAAATACAAAGCTATGTGTGAAGTTAAAAAAAGTAAAAAGAAATAAAATTAAATCATCTTCACACTATGTTCCGCATACAGCTGGGTAGACAGAGGGAGCGTAGTGTTAAAACACTCTGTTCCCGATCTATGTTTTTTTTAAGAATGATGTCTCGATTACAAGTACCTACAAGTACATAAATATATTTTTAGTTTTAATTTAATAGGATTAAGATAATTTATTGCAAATTCACACGCTAGTACACTTGCTTTAACTATAATGGCATAGTTCTAAAATGTTGAGACAAATATTATACGAAAGTAATTGCTATAAAATTGTTGTAGGCGTGACAAAATAAACTATTCTAACATTTAGGAAAAGAAAATTACTTCCGTCCTAAAATTAGACCATAATAAGCGATTTTTTCCATTATTTTCAATTATTTTTCCATTGCTATGTTTTATCATATAAAGCCTAAAGCATAAAGGTCAAAACGATTTTTAATTTGAATAGAACGTTTACAAAACCACTAGTTGTTGTACACAACTGCACTTGCGTGTTTCTATTTCCTGGACAATACTTATAAGTGAGAAAGAAAATTTAAGTGGGAAAATTACAACGACTGTCCTCTCCAGGCGTTATAATTACACAATAGAAATATTGAAATCCGTCTAGTAGTTCCGAAGATGTGCGCTTACAAACAAACATTCATATTCTGTTACTACCTTTTTATCCTCTTAAATATATTTTTTTTATTTAAATATTTAATATACAAACATACTTTTTCTATTTTTATAATAGATAAAATAATGTAGTCCGAGGGGGGATTACTGCTTAAACATAATTTTTTGTTGTAAATTTATTTTAATTGTATTTTTATCTTCATGCACTCAGATTTATGTATATTTTTTCTGTATAGCATTTTGTTCAGAATTAAAACATTATCATTACGAAAATTCACCTTAACAAGTTTAACTTTCGTAAAAAGATGCTTATTGTGACTATGAAAGTTTTGTGGTGTCCTGAGGCTACCCTAATCCCTAGTCATGGTCCTCCTCAGGGGTCCTAAGTGACCGAAAGGGGAACCTGGCAAACCAGGATTTTAAGTACATATGTATACTTATATTTTAAAATTTAAAAAATAAATAAATGATGTGCTATTATAATATCTCAGTTAAATCCAACATCGACTCCTGTACTATGAGATCGAAATATATAAACTATACTTTAAATTGTAACTATTAAAATTGACATGTTCCGTTTATTTTTAATGTATATATACAAACAAACATTATCATATTTTATTTATCTTTCTATTTGGCGAGTAACTTTTACTAACAAGTAAGTATTAAACTAAAAATATAATTTCTTTTACTTATAATAGGGCTGTGCTTCTAATAGGGTGAATTTAATCTAAATATTTATCACTTTTAATTTTATTTATTCCTAAATATTTTAAGAAGAGTCTTTAAGCATAAAAATAATATTTTTCATCTAATCATGGTTATTATATAATAACATAACAAGAAAAGATAAATTAAATATATTTTATAAGCTTTTCCAGCCAGTTTATACTCATTTCTTTATATCTTTATTAATGTTACGGGGTATGGAAAACGCACATTGAGCATCAAATTTGAAACGAACCTCAAAACTGGCACTTCCCTATTACTTTTTTGTTTTTTATATGTGAGGAAAATTTTTACCTCCTTTCATTTCAACTTCCTTTGTGCGTGCTACAAACAACCTGCTCCTCCAACACGTTTGGTACACCATAATTAAAGATCTCACTTATTGCATACATATTACATCCCTCCATCAGCCTTTCAAAGTCTGCTGCTGGACATAGGCCTCCCCTAATACTCGCCACTCCGTCCGGTCCCGCGCCCTTCGAATCCAGGGGATTCCCGCTGTCCTCTTGAGGTCGTCAGTCCACCTGGCACATATTACATACCTGGCATTTAATATTCTTTTCAGGCTTGAATTGCTCAAAAAAACTTACACGTTAAGAAACGACTTGGAAATAGGAAACAATATCAAAAATGCTGGTGCCATACATGATTTTATTAGTAACTGTGGCATACACAGTAGAATGCTATGACGAAAAGTTTGACAAACTAGATGTTGACAAAGTTATAAACGATGAAACATTGTTTAATTCCTACTTAAATTGTTTTCTGGATAAAGGTCCCTGTACTGCCGAATATGCATCAGAATTCAAAGGTATTTGTTTTTATTATTTTTAATTAAATTTCTATCAATTTAAAATCGATTTTCTCAATATCTAAATGATAGAGCTTTTAAACTGCCAAGATATAACTCCTAGTAAGTTCCAATGTAATAGATTTGACGACGATTGCTATCCGTTGGTAAATAATGCTTATTATAATAATTACCTCAATTATTTTTATAATAAAGGATGATACTACCAGGGCAAAGACAGATATTTGACTATGTTATTTTTAGCATATACAAATTGTAAATTTCTAAAAACGCGAAAAATAATATAAATATATATTATATTTAAGTATATTATTCTAAGTATATCTTTAATTTGACTAACTTATTATTTTATTCTAAGATATTTTACCCGAACTCTTATCGGACGCGTGCGCAAAGTGCTCCAAGTTACAAAAGAACAATGTGAGAAGAGTATTCAAAGAAATGTATGAAAAGAGGACAGATGCTTTAGCGGAATTCGAAAAGAAGTATGACCCGAAAGGTGAGAATAAGGCCAATTTTCTATCAATACTCCAAAGCAAGGAGGATTAATGACAGCATCTAGCCACAGTTCCAGGGTAGCTCAAATACGACCAGGCGACGACGTTTGCAGATATATTAAATAATACTTTTAATTTTTGTCTTTTTTTAATTATTAAAGGATCTGTAATACGCATGTTTGTAAATTATTTTTACCTCGTATACAAATATTCCAGTCCTCCGACTGCAAGTAAAAAAAACCTGTCACCATGACAGGTGGTGGGTTCTAATACCAGTCGACGAAATGAAATATTTAATATTTTCATCTGTTAACTCTGGTATTGAAGCTAAACTCGGCGTTGAGGTCTGCCATTCAACATACAATTCTTCTAGAATTCGGCAGAACGTGGAGTAAGGAGTGTCTCAACACCAGGTTCCCTCTGCTTACCCTGCTACTTGCGGACACAGGTGCAATCGGTTGCATCATACCAACGATTAACACTTTGTAAGATAGCTGTACTCGAGAAATATACTATCCAATCAAAATAATTTTACAATTCGAATCCGTAGTTCATGAGATAAACGCATTCAATCAAACAAACTACAGCTATATAATAATTGTGTAGAGTATATATAAGCAGTATACAAGTCTAGAAATATTATAGATATTATATTGACTGGGTAAATGTTAAACGCAAAAAGATTATGTAGTACAACTTAAATTACTCGTATAAACTATAGAAAATAAATGAATATTTTCCATACATTAAGTTTCCATACATTAATTTCTATATATTAAGGATAAGATAAACGTTTTATCATCATTGCTATGAACGGACGCTTATAATACGATTTGAACCAAATTGCCCAGCGGAGATTGAAGGCGTTATACAACGACGTTACGTCATATTGCAGTACTGCGCAACCGACCCGACGACATACAAACACACATGCAATTAGTCTTTGCTTGCCACATTCGTACTTCGGTGAAATAGTATAAAATAGAATTAGCTAGTGAAATATATGAATGAATATAACTTAACCCACCCACCCGAAGATGAATTATTACTTTTTTTTTTTTACTCCGCCAAGTACCAAGGCAAAATCGTGGTGTTGAGTTCCGCCACTCAACACACAATGCTTCGAAAATTCAGTAGAAAGTAAGGTATGGAGTGTCCACCAGGTTCCCCTTGCCGTCCCTCCTATATGCGGGAAGCTAAACATCGTACCTATATCACAAAGATACCCTTAAGTGTTAATGTGATTATTGTATTTACGTAGAATATCCACTATAATAGAAAACTTGTATTTTCTACTTTTTTCTAGGATCATGAAATTAATTTTCCTACATAGGTACTTATTGCGGTAAGCAGAGAAGTAGTGTAAAGACACTGCACTCTCAACGTTCTTATATAAATTGGAGTTAAACAATCAATAATACAATATTATAATAATTACTAATTTTATTCATTAAAATCAGTCAACACCAATAGAAAATAAATAACTCTACGCCATTTACATCGAAATGCTCTCCAGAGACTAACAAATATCATGCATCGTATCACTCTTCTTAATAAAAAACTACCATTTTCTATCTTTCCTCTTATCTTATTTTGATTAAAGCGTAAAAATAAATTTAAATTTAGTCACCTATATTAAGAATAATACTAAGAAATTAACTTTTGATAAATTTATCGAAGTTTTCACGGTGCTTGCCGCTGGGATCGTTCTTCTGAACGAGTTCTTCCCAATACTTGGGGAACTTCTCTTGGATAGCTCTGATCACTTTTTTAATGTTAATCTTCTGCTTCTCTGTGCATTTACCGCATACTGTCTCCACTGCTTCAGGTAAAGTTTCTAAAATATAAATAATAAAAATATTTATAATAATAAACCAAATAGAAATTTTAAAAGTTCGTGAATTAACTATTTGAGATATAGATACTCTCTCAAGTCTTAGATCGATTTATATATAAAACGGCATCTCAAGATCGATCTCACACTTGAGAACCAGGTCTCTAATATTGTAAAAATGAAAACAATGTAAAAATGTCACAATATTAATAGATTTTTCAAGGTTGCAATACAAAACCTTGACCTCGACCTTTTTTATGCAATTATCAGGCGATTCTGGCCTGAGCCTCTTAGCATGCAGCAAACATGTTACTTAGTAAGCATTGCACATTCAATGTTGTCTAAGTACGAGTAAATATAAATGGTTGAAGGATGTTGAAAGGATTTTGTTGGGCAAATATTTATTTTGATTTTATCGAAAACTAGCGGCCCGCTCGCGGTTACACCCGCGTGATCTATGTTATTATTAATTTTTGTCTCCATGACTACGTCCTAGTGTCGTCTATGCAAAATTTGAGACTCCTAGCATTTGTAGTAACGAAGTTTCATACAAACTTTCAACCCCAAAAACAACCCCTTAGAAGTCGAATATTGCAAATTCCCATCTTAGCGAGCACCTACGTCCTATAAGTAACTCCTATGCAAAATTTGAGATTCCTAGCACTTGTAGTTTCTGAGATTTCGTGATGAGTGAGGGACCTTTCGATTTTATATATATAGATATAGATATAGATAAATAATTTAATAAGCTAACTGTTTTTAGGCCAGCCGTGGCACAGGCCACAAACGTGTAAAACAGGTTGTGGTTTCGATTCCCACTTGAGTAAAATGAAATATTTAATATTTTCATTTCCTTACTCTGCTATCGCGGCGTTGAGTTTCACCACGCCATGCTTCCGGAAATCGTCAGAAACTGGGAAGCGTAGTGTCTTATCATTAAATGTTAATGAAATAAACAAATTTCCACTTACTTTTGAAGTCAGATCCTTCTGCAGTACACCTGCCTTTATCTAAAAAGCAGTTGATGTACGATTTGAGCAGTCTCTCGTTTGTTACAAGGGTCTCGACATCGAAATTATCATATTTAGCATTATATTTTTCTCCAGCAAACGCTGACAGCACCAGGCATGAGAGTACAATTAAGAATTTCATTTTTTAAGCTGAAAATAGTTGAAAAATTAAATATTTTAATACATTTGCACAAAATGAAAATTAAAATACACAAACAATAGGCGTTAGGCCGTATGTATCGATTGATGGTTTTATACGATTAAAAACACAATGAAATAAAATTGTTGTGAACAGAATAATAATAGATAATCTACTTGGTGACTGTACACACATCTACGATGGTGGCCGACGTATTTTGAATTTATTATATTTTTCATAATATTGTCTATAGATAGGTACTTTTATACAAATAATATTAAATATACAGTAAATTAA
Source organism: Heliconius melpomene melpomene (assembly GCA_000313835.2). Taxonomy (NCBI): domain Eukaryota; kingdom Metazoa; phylum Arthropoda; class Insecta; order Lepidoptera; family Nymphalidae; genus Heliconius; species Heliconius melpomene. The sequence goes on from HE668707.1 coordinate 7,449, forward strand.
TAGACAAATTCGTAACTTATCTATAGATTTAACGATTTAATTAAATTATTTAGTGCCATAAGGAAAACTGATTTATTAAAAAGACTCGTTATTGCTCTTTTAACTAAAAAATAAGAATCACATAATAAAAACCAAAAAAAAAAATATCATGAGCTCAATCCGAAAGTATGACACCGGGTTACGAGAGCATTGTGCCCAGTGACGCAACACTATCACAATTCGATTGCCGTTGACACTGATTGTGGTAAGCAGTTCGTTCACCCACCTTTCACTCTCTATAGGACCCAAAGAACTAGCCGTCGAAGAGAACGACAGTGCTTTTATATCGACTGCCATTAAACCACCACCTCTGGGGACAGGCAGGCCAAATATAGCAACCGTATGTATACGACTCTAAGCCTTTTGAAGTTACAAATAAATACCATTGTTCGGCCATTTATAGAATGATTAAGAGCCGTCTTTGTTGTCGAAATCCATCGTACGTAGCTGAACGTTACCAGGAAAGTGTATTGGGTAATCCGAAATTCCCTGCCGTATATGAATATTGAAGAATTGTGTGTCAATAAATTATTTTTTCCTTCATAATTGTTACTGTAACGCGACGGTTGGTGGTTCGATCCCCACTCGGGGAAGTGGAATATTTATTTACGTTTATATTTCCATTCCTTCGCTCTGGTGTCGACTCAAAGCGCGGCGTTGAGTTCTGCCACTCAACACGCAATGCCTCCAGAATTCGACAGAAAATGGAGTATCTTAACACTAGGTTCCCTCTGCCTACCGTGCTGTGTGCGGGATACAGCGTGAAGCTGAAAAAGAATTGTTATTTTACTAACAAATCTATATTAGCTAAGCTAAAATTATGGTGTTTCTTGTTTATATAATAATACTTATTTGTAATACTTTTTTATTAGCTTCCATCTAGTAAGAGGTCTTATTACATAAATTTAACCCAATTCCTACGGTCCGATTAACCTGGAAATTGGCACGCGTGTTCGTATCCAATGACAATAGCACCGATCTGATTTGATCTGTAATGATTTTGGCTAGAGGACTAGGATATGGAGAAAACCATTTTTAACTGTTTTTTTAACTATTTGGATTAATGGATTTGGATAATTAGCGTAGCACGTAAGGCGCAAAAAATAAAGTGCGTTTACAAAAGAATTATTCGATCTCTTCCAAGTTCTATACGATTTTGAGAGAGGCCACCATACCAGTGGAGGCAGATCATCTGCTCCAGATGCAACCATGATGCTGACCATGATCCTCAGACATGAAATACCACCTGTTACTGTTTGTCTTTGCGTTTGTTCACTAGCTTGATCAAACGGACAAGCATTTCAGAAAAGACTGACCCGATTTAAATGCAATTTGCACTATTGTATTTTGGAAAGCTTCCCTTAGCATTATTGTTTTATTTCAGGCCCATAGTCGAGCTGCATTTGCAAATTTTAATAATTTCAAGAATCTGGTTTTTATCCAAAAATTACAAATTCTCAAATGTCTACTGAAGCACTGAAAATCGTTGAATATACATGGGGGTGAAATGTCCTATCCATTTACTGAGGTCCTCTACTAATAGACAATCGTTGACTGTCGATCTCGTTAAACTCTGTATATCCTCATTGTATAGTAGTAGGTACCTAGTAGTACTCTCAAACGACTGATTTGAGAATACTAGATACTACTATACTTTTAATATATAGCTTTCTTAATAAAATATGCGGTAAATAGTAAAGGTGATACAGGTAACCTAGATTTATCAGAATTAACATACAGGTTTGCCTCTTGATGGAAATAGTCACAGCTTAGCACGAAGATGGCTTTTTGAAGGTTCTTAAATACTATTCAAAGTGTTTTACCTATAGCTAAATGTATGGAAGCAGTTATTTCGAAGAGCTCATACGCCCAATGTTAATAATCAATCCTAATCCATAAATTGCAACCATAGATTGAAATAGACAGAGATGGAAGATGGCATGCCGGTTAGTGATTGGATAGACATGTCGGACAAAACAAGATGGACGTTAACTGGAGATAGGAGATACATTATTAACATTGGGCGATAGTCAAGCACGTTACAAGGGAAGGTCCACATGCAGAAAAAACTTTGCAAAAATGCTTGAATCTTCATTATTTTGACTTAGAAGTTAGGTTTTTTTGGTTCCAAGAAGCCATAGACCCTAATATGGCAGGTGAGGAAATTTGATAATTTTGAGAGAATAAAGAAAATTAAAAACATATATAATTTAAATTATGTCACAGTTATTTATTACGGTAATAAATCTTCCTAAACCCTCTTTAAAATATTACATAGATGAAAATACACTTCGCTATTTACATTAATAGGTTAGGTAGTATATTTACATAGTATAAAAATAAAGTTAAAAAATAACTTCCCAGTTCATAAATTTAATGATTTCTAAAATATTAAAAAAAAATCTCTACGCGTATACGAGTATATCTCAAAAAATCACAAATTACTTATCAGTTTACCCTGACTTGACTAGTTTGGAGAAGATAAGGTAAAATGCAGTAGATCTTCAAATTAATTTCAAACTCTCTTTCTTCTTTCTTTCTCGTTAAATACCCAAAACAACAATACTATCGTTTACTATTTCTGTAGCGTCACGCTATACGCACATGACAGGGTAAGCAGAGGGAACCTAGTGTTAAGACACTCTGTTCCCCATTTTCTGTCGAATTCCCGAGGCATTCCCTGTTGAGTGGCGGGACTGAACGCCGCACTTTGCCTCGTTACCAAAGCGAAGAAATGAAAATATTAAATAAATATTTTTTTTAATCCAGTGAGAATCGAACCTACAACTAGTCGCGTTTACACTCACACTTTGTGCCTTTGTTTATAAATAAATTTATCTTTATAAGATAATAGTACTCACCTTATTAAAATTACTTGAATTACGTAACTTAAGATCTAGATAAGACGGTCTCAAATGTTGTGAAGTACTTGTTTTGTGGATCAAGTTTCTTCTTAAGCTCCGAGTGACTCTCTGGTGAATATCTTTGAAATGCTTCGAATGTTCTTCGGGCAAACCTCTTTTGTGATGGAGAACATTTAGAACAGGCGGTCCGAACAATTTCTGGTAATACCGCTATGGAGGAAATGTTAAAAATTTAAATTAAAATGTAGCGGGTTTAAGCTCACCCCTATTTGGATACCATCATACAGGTCTTGGACAGTTTCTAAAAAAAAAAATGTTTCCCGTTCCCCACTATCCATCAAATTCTTGAGTAGCGGAACTCAACACTACGTCTCGTAACCAGAGGAAACGAGAAAACGAAGTTATTAAAAAAATCATTCTTCCCAGTGGGAATTGAACCCACACACGTCGCGTTTACAGTCACACGCTTATACCACTGCATCACGACGGCCTCGAATTGAATTATATTAGGATTTAAATATTTTTTAAAGCACATTTAAGAAAATTAAGATTAAAAAAATACAAAAATTACCATATTGGAACATCACCTTCGAATTTTAATAATAAAATTTATGCCTTTTAAAATAAAATATACCTATTTATTAAAAATACAACATACAATATTTTCTTTAGAGAAAAAAAAAACAACAATATATCACAATTATGAATGAATGATTATTTAAATTATATGAATTATATACAGAATGTATAAGATCACAGATTATTACTTTAAACTAAGTAGCTACTATAATTTTATAATTTTACAACAAAGATAATTATCATACACAGTAAGAACATGTTTTTTATAGCTTCACGTTTTGTTCCGCACACAGCTAGGTAGTAACTAGGTTCCCAGGTTCCCCTTGCCTACCTGCACAATAGCGAGAGAGCCTAGTGTTAAGACATTCCATTAAGATATACGTTTTCCACATTCCGCCGAATCCAATACCATTTATTTATTATTTTCTATAAATTAAAACAAATAATATAATATGAAACACTTACCTTTAAACACTCTCCCAATAGGAGTACAAGGACCTCTATCCAAGAAACAATCCAAATATTTCTTCAAAAGTCTAGGATTTTCAACGAATTGATCTATATCGTAATAGTCGTAACGCCTGTCGTAAAATCTTTCTTGAGTTAAAACGCACGAAATAAGCAAAATTATAATAGAAACTTTTCTCATTATTTTTATATATTTCTTTTAAGTTGACTAATGATTTAAAATATATATATATATATTTAAACAAGGAGCTAAAATTAGATGTGTTTTATAGGATAATGAATCTCGGAATGAGTGATGCAAACATAACAAAGCCTTCTATTTTAAACATAAATAAATTGCTGTTAGCCTTCGAGCGCAAAATATAAGTATAATCTGCAAAAGCTATTGGTCATTTCGAAAGATCTAAAAGTTTAATCCAAAATCTTTATTTAGTCTACTATCTTTAATAATAATATTTAGATTATCGTTTGAACGAGTTAAAACGATATTTTTATTATAAGGAGACAACAAATTCATAGATTATATATAAGGTAAAACAATTAGTACATTTGTAATTGTAATTGTTTTTTTTATAATATTTGTTCCTAATAAAAAATATTAAAAATTTAATTGGAAATAGTTTCTATTGTACTTTATCAATATTAGACAATAACCGCTCTATCGCTCAATAGGTAAGTAGTGAATAAAATAAATAATAGAAAAAAATAATGACATCATCCTTTCTAAGGCGATTCTTTTATAAATATTTATAATAACCAGTTTTTTTAAGTTTGGTGATTTTTATTTATACTAATAGAATTAAAACGTGTAGGTTCTTATAAATTATCGATTTTTCAGTTAATACATCATATAAATATAAAATAAAAAATAAATAAGCTGCATATAGAAAAATGCTTAATAATCTCGTACGCAGCGCTTCGCCTCCACTTTCCTTATAAGAACAGCTAAGGAGTGGAACTCCCTGCCTGCTCAACTGTTCCCCGTTAAATATAACCTGACCGTCTTCAAGGAAAGAGTGAATAGGCATTTTCTGGGTAAGCATGCTCCACCATCGTTCGCATCGTCACTTACCACCAGGTGAGATAGCGGACAAATGCTTACCCATCTTCAATAAAAAAAAAAATTAAAAAAAATGCTTAATTGCGAGTCGAGCTCGCCCAAGGAGTCTTCAATAAAAATTTTAGGATTGTAGGTCAACAGGAAATACAATTTATAAAAATATCTTCGACGCAGGAGAACAAGTGTAAACGCGACTGGTTGTGGATTCGATCCCTATTCGAGGAAATAAAATTTTTAGTATTTTAATTTCTTTGCTTTGGTCGGATGTCGTGATGCAGGACATGAGAGCCAATGGTCTAACCACCGAGGAAGCAAAAGACCGTGCAAACTGGAGTAGTTTGAGTAGGAAGGCAGACCCTGGTGATAGCCGGGATTAATGCCAGAAAGAAGAAGACTTCCACGCTATCTTGAAATAAATGGTCTTGACAGACGGACAGAGTAAGAGTATATAATAAGATTTCCTTTTTTACATTTTGAAGGAAGGAAACCTTTAAAATATACATTTATCTATGTATGTACTAAATATGTAATGTAACCTGACAAGTATATAGCGCTGATGTGCTTGAAATTACTTGCTGATTTAGAAATAATGTTATAAAATTATAATGGCATACATAAAATTCATCATTATTTAATATTAACTTGTGACATTGTAATGGGCTATTATTACTATAATTTATTTAGCTTCATCTCGCATATAGCAGGGTAGGACGAGAGAACTTAGGAGCCTAGTGTTAAACTCAGTTCCCATTAAGACACTTCCATTTTCCACTTTACGCCGAATTCCCGAGCCAAAGCGTGTTGAGTTGCGGGGCTCAACGCCGCGCTTTACCTGGTTACTAGATCGACGAAATAAAAATATTTAATTTCTCTGGAATAGGAATTGAAGCCATAACCGTCGCATTTACAGTCACACAATTGTGCCACTGGGTCATAAATAGTCTTTTAAAATTTTATATATTTATACACATATTCTTTATGAAATTATAAATAAAAAAATCTGTAATATTGTATTATATTTTATTAGATTTCCATTTCCAGATGTTATTTGATTTCTTTATATCGAAGTGTTTAAGCATTCGCAATGGCTGCTTCTAAAGCGGCAAAATGCTTGTCCTGTGGGTCGTACTTTTGCTTGAAGTATTGGTATTCTTGAGGGTTCTTCACTTTTAGTACTTCCAGGAAACGTCTGAAGATATGTTTTTGGGCCGGAGTACATTTAGCACAAGCTTCTACGACAGCTTCTGGTATATCCTCTGTAAATATATAATATATTTTTGTTACTTTTAATTTCTTTATAATTAAAGTACTTCTTAGTTTTTTATTTTTCTTTAGCTTCACGCGTGGGATACACCCGCATATAGCAGCAGGGTAGGCAGAGGGAACCAGGGAACCTAGTGTTAAGTTTCTCCATGCTTTGCCACGTCGCCAGAGTGAGGAAATGAAAATATTAAATATTTCGTTTATAATGAAATCCACAACTTGTCGCTTCGCACGAGGGTTTAGCCACGACTAGCCCGGTTTTCTTAGTTAATCCACAAAAATAATATCAACATGTTTTTTATTTGTCAAGAATTAAAAATAGCATGTAAAGTTGTTTAAATATTATTTCAAGATATATTTTGAAACATATAAATTTCTTAATATACTCGTATAAACAAAAATATTAAATGAATACTATTTCGAAAAAGTTGCATCGCTCTTAAAGCAAAGATTAATCTTTCTTAAATTTTAAAGTTCAATGTGATCAAGCTTGTTCAAAGTTTAATGATGAATTCAATAGCCCGTCTAGGAATATTAAAGTACCTAGATATATATATTAAAAGCGATTATTATTATTTGAGGCTAGTCATTTCAGGCCACTAAACGCTAAAAGTTGTGGATTCGATTCCCGATCGAGAAAATCAGATGTTTAATATTTTCATTTCTTCAAAGCGCGACACTAAGTTCTCGTCACTAGAAACGGAAGTGTCTAAACACTAGGTTCCCAGGTTCCCGCTGCCTACCGTGCTAGTTTCGGGAAACAGCGAGAACCTAAAAACAGCTGCCATTCCGTAAGTATAAGCAATTTGAATATTTCTATCTTCTTTGCCTTTCCCATATGTTTTCCCCTTCCTGGGCCCATAAAAACCCACAAACAGATCTCAGATACTACTCTGAGCTCCTCACCCTGCAATGCTATGGGAACCACGGTGAACCCATGAAACGAACGATAAGAAATTTCTTCTTTAAATTAGTCCCTATTATTTGAAAATAGAACAACCGCCTTAAATCATAAGAAATCTTATTCGACATACTTTTCAACTGATGATGACGATTTTCATACAAAAATGCCGATTCATTTTAAAATAACAATCTCTTAGTTAAAACAAGCTCCAAGGTAAGATTAACTATTACTCGACACATACCTTGAATCTGACCAGAAGTTAAATACAGTAGGTACAGTTTACAAGTAGATTTTATCTGTCCCTTCCTGTGTTAATATGTTTTGATTAATTTTAAAATTTAAAATAAATATTATTTTATTCGTTTTATTATTTGAAATTATTATTTCAATATTATTTATCTTTAATTTAAAAGGAATTACTTGTTGAGGCCAGTCGTGGCGCAGAGGCACAACTTATTCGATTTCCATTTAAGGAATTGAAATATTTAAATTTCCATTTCCTAACTGTAGTAACGACGTAAGCGCTGTGTTGAGTTCCGCCGCTCAATACTCATGTCTTAATGGGAACAGAATGTATTAACATTAGGTACCCAAGTTCCCTCTGCTTACTCGCTTACCCTGCTAAGTACGGGATTCAGCGTGAATATAAAACAATACTTATAAGTAAACAATACTGTCTATATTTATTTTAAAATTTCTACTAGAAAACATAATATTTGTTATTATGTCATCCATGACATTTAAAAGTAAGTTATTTACGAACATGCTCTAAAAGTAAGTTAAATAAACCATAAACTTTAAAAACTTTTGTTATATAAAACACTTCGATAAGGCAATATACAGAAAGTTATATTATATAATGGTGATAACTTCCAAATATATGATATTATTAAAATTGATGGACAGAGGCCAGTCGTGGCGCAGGGGTCGTCGTGACGGTAAAACCGACTGGTGGTGGGTTCGATCCCCACTCGAGGAGATAAATAATAATTTCCATTTCTATATTATATGTCATTCGATAATTAGGTGTCGATTAATGGTGCTTCAATATTGATAACTAGAGATTTTCTGTATACTTTGCTAATACAAATTTAAAGCAATTTTAATATATATTATGGTTATCAAAAATTTTATTCGTAATATTTATTTTAATAACTTAAAACTTATTTGAACATTTTTGATTGTAATTTTAATGCTTTAAACTTTATATACTTTTTATATCTATAATGTAAATAACAAAAAAGTCCTTAAACCGTCGACAACTGGTGTCATTACCCTATTTATAAAAAGATTTACTTAAATAACATAAAATTTACTTTAAAATTAACAGCACTTACTTTTAAAATCAGCCATCTGTTCATTGCAAGATCCCTTATCATTAAAACATTCGGCGAAAACCTTCATAGTTTCTGGATCCTTAACTACCGCTTCGATATCCAAATCATCATTTTCACTGCTGTATTGCTGAGCAGCAGCCAGCACCAGAAGACCAGAAAGTACTAGAAGGCACTTCATGTTCACAGCCTGCAATCAAGCGAAACACTGTTGAAGTATTGAAAACTTAATATAATTTGTATGTAATATATTGCAAGAGAAAAAAGTAAATAGTTTTTAGGTATATATATAATTAATTTGATTTACTGCCACTTATATCTTAATCACCTCGCCGTCTTAATGTTTACTTAAAACAAACTTTAGAGGTTATGCTTCTTATACTTTTTTAAAAGGTTATCTTTAAATGAGCTTGTAAAAAGAAATAATAATGGAAATAACAATATTACACCTATTTACTCTAAATATTTATAATTTCGTGTTTATTTCTCAAGAACTGGATTAGGAAGAATAGATTTAATAAAAATATTTACCTTATATAATAGCTGAGATAACAATCGACCTTTAGTTCGTAGTGTTGGACTAGCAATGTAAAATTAAAGTCGATTCTGTTTAAAATAATTTATTCATTAATGCCTATAGCCTGTATGAATGAAATTTAATATTTTTTTTATAAATGTTTTCTTCCCTTTTGACAACAGGTAAATGTTAAGGCAATAATAAAGTAAAATGCAAAATATGTAAATTCAAAAAAAGAGGGACGGTATTAATTTTGTATATTAATATTTTAATTAATATGAATATATATAGCTTGATAATTCCCATTTATTATAAGAGTGTTTATAGTATTTTTTGTTAGTCTATATGTCTGCTCTAACATCACGAACATGCATATCATTATTATCAATACGTGGTTCAATGAAACTAAGCGGATTGTGTTACTACAATTATAATTAAATATCAATTAACTATAACGTATTTATACAATTTAAATAACTAAGCCATATTAATATATTATAATTAACTTATTTGTAACATTCGAAATACCTCCACCGTAATTAAAGAAAATATATATAATATAACTAGTGGACCCGAACGCGGCTACGCCCGCTTGAACTATACGAATATTTATTAAATATATTTATGAAATTATTTTCGGTTTTCAATAGAGATGCATTAAGCAAGCTCATTTTGGGTGACGTTTTCTAACAACAAATTTTGCAAATCGTTGCTTAGCAACGGTCGCATAGCGACGGTTGTTATTAACATGGCGGAATAAATTGCATGTCAAATTAATAAGTATTTTAATATATTGGTATATATCTAAAATATTACAAATATGAGAAAGAAAAGTATCCTATGTTCATCCCGAGACCCTCAAGTATCTCTATGTGAGTATTTTATCACAATTAAATTAGCGGTTTGGCCCTGATTGCGTAAAAGACAGACAGACAGACAGAGTTACTTTCGAATTTATAATATGGTTATAATATTGGAACAATAAAAAAAATATAAACACAGATTTCGTCTGTTGGTATGGCGATATAAGCATTAATGATCGTACAAAAAGGTCAACCTATATAAAAACAAAGAAATATCGAAGTATGTATATAAATGTCACTTACTACGTTATCTTCTAGTCACGTCGATATAAAATTACACTTGTATATGCTTCTTTATTATTCAGACTACTCCTTTTATACTTATTCCCGTATTCTGGCAAGGCTATTTGCATATTTTGAAAATTATCGACCAAATCCACTTTTTACCTGCCAATGCTGATACCACGTTTTTTTCTAAAGAACGTGCTCTGAATGTTGTTTGGGAACATCATTACTATTAATAAAAGCATTCGTCTAATTTATATATAAATGTACACTTCTAAAACCAGTACATGAGTTATTTTATTCAAAAGTTTTAAAATAATGTTTTTTTAATTTTTTGTCTTTTTTTAAGTTAATATTAAAGTAGATATTTTAGATATTGTATTGGAAGAGCAGGGTCTTCTAATCCAGGCAGTACTTGCTTAAAAGGAGATTTCTGTAACAATTATTTCTGTGTAAAATCTGATGTACAAATAAAGTATTTTTATTTTATTTATTTTTTATTTATTTTTAGTATACAAGTAACAGGTTAACCATTTAGACCCATAGCCAAACTAGCAGTAAATAAAAGGTTTTTAGGTAATAATTGATAGATATCGATGTAAGAAAATAAAAAACGTAAAAAAAAATTATTATTTTTTTATTTAAATATAAAAAAAATGCCGTCCTTAAATGGGGCCAATGGGCACATGTAGTATCAAAATTTTCGAAACTATTTTTGCGACACGAAATGTTTTATAACACTTTTTGCACTATCAACGCGTTTTTTTTATGGCACATTGTACGTCTCAGTTGCTAGCAAAATTTTTGGGAGTAGTGGTCTACCCCGTGGTGCTGCAGACTTGGTACTGCAGAAGCTGCTGGTCGCATAAATACGTTGATGTTTTCGTCTCTTAAATCGTGACGAGCGATGTAACGAAAAAATCAAGCTAATCTATCCTATTTATATTAGTTAGCAAGTGCAGGTGTCGCGAATTTACAACAGCAAGATCCTATGTATGTGTGGATAAAACCTACCACCATTTTTTGCCACGTACAGCATTGCTATATAGGTAAAAAGATTGATCAGCCTGATCAACCCCTCCCATACCACACTGTAAAACCTTCGCACTAATAAAATTTAGTTAACTTGGTAAAAGCAGTAATCAAAAATCGTCTCGGTTTTTCTTTTCATATCCTTTACTGCTGAGTTTCATCTTTTAACAATTCTTAAATTTCTCAAGACGACCTTGTATATTAGTTGTAGTTGGATCACTTTTACACCAACGGTGTTGCTCAAGATTACGGTTCCTCTACGTCTCTTAACAAAAGGCTATTAGTAAGCAGGCAGATTAGCAGTGCTTTGTATATCTACATCTTCTTCTTCGTCGATTACCACACCTGGTTTTAGAGGCAGCGCAACTAAATATACCTCTCCGAAGTCTTTTTCTTCAATAATTACAACTCCGATTGCTTCTTGAAGACCCTTATATTCCTTGCGACCGCTAAATATCCTAAGAGTCATTATGAACTTTGGATGGACATGCATATAAAAACATAAAAATTGACCTCTGATGTGCCCATTGGCCCCAATTGGGGATAGCATCGTAAAAGTTGAATTTGTCCTATTACGACTCTTCTTTTCTAATCAAATGTAATTATATTACATAGAATACTAAGTACTTAAGTATGTTTTGTACCAAAACAAATGTATTTAGAAGAAAAATTTAAAAATAAATATACTTACATTTTGCCTTCACAGATTTCGTGAAACAGCTTTACAAAAGGCACGAAATGAATGATTGTAAAAATTTTTTAATTGGATTTTACAGCTACAACATAAGGATGTACTACTTATCTTTACAATTCTAGACATAAACTGCATAAAAATAAAAATATTAAAAAAACAAGGGTACTATTGTAGGTGTACCCATTTGGGCACGGCGGGTCTATGTGGGTTAAAGTATAAAGTTTGCGTTATCAACATTCGAAAGGATTCGTTGACTAACATTGAACTAAATTCGTTGAGGCCGAAAGCTAGTTTGCACAGAAATATTATATAAAGATCGACAAGTATGATCTCGTTACATAAACACCTTACAAAATTCTTTTTAATAATGTCAATTAAAAAAACAGCTTCACGCAGTATCCCGCACGCTATAGGAAACCTAGTGTTACACTTTGTTCCCCACTTTCTGAATTTTATGGAGGCATCTCAACGCCGGGCTTTTGACTTGGTACTAGAGATAGAGAGGAAATTGAAACATTATTAAAATCATTCCCTCGAGTGACGATCGAACCCATAACCGTCGCGTTACAGTCACACCCTTGTGCTCAATAAAATCAATTTGTGTAAAAATAGATAAATAATATATTTAATGCAATGCTGGAAACGCCAGCTTTAAACTGGTCAAAGCAAAATTGTCAGAAGAAATATTGCTATGTTATTTATTAAGATTCCCTCTCAATTAATTATTAATAAAATATATATTTAAATATTTACAATTTTACTTTATCAAGTGAAATATTTAGCTTACTAGAAAAAAGGGAAAAAATAATCAATTTTTGTTTTTATATACAAGAAAGGAAATGGGAACTTTTTTGCCTTTTTGATATATATGTAGAAGTCATGATTAAGCGCGTACGGTTGACTTTTGACTTTTATAATTAAAAGTAAATATTAAAAAAATAACATATTCATTATGAACAAGTACAATCCAAAATTAGATAAAGGTGAAATTATGTGTTGAGAAAACAAAAGAAGTTTAAAACAAAGTAAATATATTTCATTGTACCTAATGTCCTACACTCAACATTAGAAGAATATAATCATAACTTCATCGAAAACCATAGCAGTCTCAGAACACTAAAGTAAAAGGGAACAGAAAGAAAAGGATATGGCTATGTTGACCTTACACCCACAATTATTTAACGCAAATAAAAATTACTGTACGGAGTCCATATCAGGTCTTTCATATTGGGAGATGACTCGTTCCAAACCACCGAAGTATATGTCTTCGGGATCATAGAAATGTCTGAAGTTCCAATATTCTTCTGGATAGCCCGCCTTAAGTCCCTGAAGGAATCTCCAGAATATATACTTTTGGTTTGGATTGCACAGTCTGCACGCCGACACAATAGCTTGTGGAATGTTTCCTGAAAAATCAATAGTTCCTTAGTTATAGTTATTTTTTAATTATTATCTTAATATTTCCAATAACATTAAATACTAACGTAAACTCAATGATATGTGGCCAATGTGTTATTCTGATATATAAGCTAAATTACTGTATTTTTTATTTAAATGTGTCTAACATTATATTTATGATGTAACTATTATACCCAGAGTGTAACGTGATCGAAGGATCGACGGTGGTCTTTGGGACCTCAATACCGGCTGTTCAGCGATTTTTAGTGGTTTAGCAATTTTTTTGGAAAAATTTAGTTACTTGAAGAAAATTGGCTAATACAGACTGACTATTGGGTGTGGGGTCGTGGTTTTTTCTCAATAAAGCCCAATAAAAGGTCTTTCGTATCATATAATAATTTATAACTATTGATTTATACACCTTGGAAATAACATCAAAATAAAAATAGTTTTCTAAAAATCTAAACTTTCTCTAGCTCTAGCGAAATAAAATACTGGAGAAACAAATAAAAAAATACATACGTCTGTAGCTAGCAGCAAGTTCTGTGCAAGGTGCTTTTCCTTCAAAGCAGTCGAGGTACGCCTGCAGCTCACTGCGGTTGGCAAGGACAGCATCGACATCGAGATGATCATTGCCGGTCTTGAAGAACTCGTCAGCCACCACAAGGGCGAATAGTGCGAAAAAAACTATACTCCTCATTTTTATTCTAAATAAAAAAATAAATAATATTCATAGCGTATAGTTAATCGAAGTAAGAAAGGAATATAATTAAAATGAATACACGTGAACCGAGCCCTGGGTTCAGAATATAAAATATAAGGGGGATTAACTGTGTTGCCTGATATTTCTTATTCGACTTACCTTTGCCTGGACGACTGTAGGAATACTGATAAATTTTTAAAATAGCTAACAATATAAAGTTGAATATAATTGCATAATTAAAATAATTGTATTTTCAATTAGCAGTGACAATTTTAATAGCATCATTCAAAATATTGTCATTAATAGATTTGTTAACTGTCCCCAATAATTTAAAACAATACTTTTGACCGCAGCTTTGTCTTATTATTTCATTATATTTTAAAACGATTCTTAATCATAATTAAGTTGGAAATAACTTTATGCCTTTTTAACATTTTTAAAGTGTTATTCCACACTTAGGAAAGAAAAATACTTATTAAGAAATCGTATAAAAAATTGAACGTAGCGGGATCTGAACCTGCGCCTCTCTGGAAACCGTCTACTTTATGGTTTCTTTAACGCGAGGCACAAGCGCGAGTTTGGCTGTAGAAGGGACAGTTGTGTTCGATACTCATTCAGGGGAACGAAATGTTTAATATTTTAATTTCTTTACATAGGTAACAAAATAAAGTACGGTGTTGAGTTCCACCACTCAACACGTAATACTTTAAAATTAAAAAAAACAAATCCCGCTGAGGTTCTTCTCAGGTCTGAGGCATTAACTTTAGTGAACTGGTCGTATATTATTTGACGTTAAAAAAATGCAGCATGTAACTTCTTCGGTCTAGGAGGAGTAGCATTACAACGAAACACTTTTAACCAGTAAGAGCTTCGCTTCGCTTAGCCCAATAAGGTTTTTTTTTATAATACGTCAATCGATGAGTACAGTAAAGAGAAAAGAGTATATTAAACAGGTACTCTAGTTTTACTTTACTCACTTGTAACACATTTTCGCGTAAAATTAAAGAATATCCAATGAATATTATTCCAATTTAAAATTCAGCATTTTCGATGAAACAGCAAAAATATCTAATCAGTTTTACTGATCATAATTTCTTCATATGTGCCTGATGGTACTTTAATGGTAAAATAGTGATTTTGCTATTAAAAATAAATATTTGGTAAAACATTAATTATTCCTATTTTTCTGCGTCACACCGTATTCCTTACTCAACAGGGTAAGCAGAGGGAACCTAGTGCTTAGACACACCGTTACCCATTTTCGCCGAATACTGGAGGCATTGCGTGTAGCGGAACTTAACGCCGACACATTGTACCCCACTTCCTATGCAATTCATAATCAGATAAGAATGAAATGATATGTTAGGAAAATAAAAGGATAATCTTAAAATAACTGAATATATTTCATTATAATGTCAGCATTAGATAAACAACAATAATGACGTAGAAAACCCTGACAAAGTCAGAAAAAAGATAAATAAAGAAAGATAAAGGTGACAGTAGTGATGACAAAAAAATAAAGAAATCCTGAACATTATACCAAACATTATATCAAAAATTATTTATCATAAACAAAATTTACATAATGATGTCCATATCAGGTTGCGTATATTTGGAGATTTCTTGTACCAAAGGCTCGAAATATTTGTCTTCGGGATCATAGAAATGTCTGAAGTTCCAGTATTCCATGGGATAGAAAGCCTTAAGTCCCTGAAGGAATTTCCAGAATAGATATCTTTGATTTGGATTACACCATCTACACGCCGTCATAACTGCTTCTGGGATGTTCTCTGAAAAGACAATATTATTCTTTAGATATATTTATTTTTTATATAACATTTCAAAGTGATATATATTTTTTATGACATTAAAACTAATAATTTCTTATAATTTAATTTTTCAATAACATCCATAGAAAAAATGGGGAACAGAGTGTTAAATTAAGTTTCCTCTGCCTACGCTCCTGTGTGCGGGATACAGCGTGAAGCTATTATTAATTATATATAGGCCGCTCTCCAACCAGGTGGACCGACGACCTCAAGAAGACAGCGAGAACCAGCTGGATTCAAGGGGCGCAGGACCGGACAGAGTGGCAAGCATTGGAGGAGGCCTATTTCCAGCAGTGGACTTTAAAAGGCTGATTGATGGATATATAGAAACAAAAAAAATTAAATACATACTTTTGTAGGCAGCAAGGAGTTCCGAGCAGGGTGCTTTGTCTTCAAAGCAGTCGAGGTATGACAGTAGCTCTTCATGGTTGGCAAGGAGTGCGTCGATGTCGAGGTGGTCGTTAGGGCTCTGGTAGTACATCATATCGGCAGCCACAAGGGCGAATAGAGCGAATAAAACTGTAATCCTCATTTTGATTCTAACGAAAAATAAATAATTAATGGTTTAGAATTTTTAAAAAATCTTACTAAAATTTCAGGATTATTTATGTAATTACAATTAACAATTACAATTCGTAATTTATTTATATTATAATTAAATTTATCAATTTGTTGTTTAAATCACATACTAGTAAGTAGTTCTTGGAATACCAAAAACAATAATTTCAATGCAAATCTCATATTCAAGACATGTTTATTTAAGGAACTATTAAAATGTATTAAGTGAACCGAGCCCTCTGGTTAGAATATAAAAATGTTGTCAACTTGTAAAACGCTATCTTTAAATGAATGGTAATACAAATATTAAGGGAATTTAATTCTTATATTTTTAACTAAAACTCACCTTTCTCTGGACGAATGTTGAATACTGTTGTTTTTTTCAAAACAGCTTATAATAAATAAAATTTCACAATTAACAAAATTGTGTTTTCAATTAGCGGTATCATAATAGCATCATTCGTTAATATACCAGTTCTTAATATTTATTAATAATACATATGATCGAATCTTCATCTAACTATTTAAGAAAAATATTTTCGTCAGTACATTTTAAAAATCTTTATCGTTGTCAAATTTCGAATAATTTTATGCTTTCTTTTTACTCCATGTCAGAATGTTGATATTAGGTTACACATTTTTTTTAATTAAATTCATATAAATTAGACACACCATCAACAGTTAAACACAAATCTACAACAAGATTTTTTAATATTTTTTTAATTATCTATAAAAGATGTTAAATTAGATTGAAAATATTTTCTTCTATTACGTTTTATAATCCATCATTATCATCATTATTCTACCTTCACCCACTGCTGGACTTAAGTCTCTCCAATGGCACGCCACCGGTCGTTAGCTTTTGGAAACCAGCACCTGCAAGCCACATTACATATATCATCATCCTATGCCATATAAAATATAGAAAATAAGAAAGATAATGAAATATTATTTTGAACTAAAACAAAACTAGCAATAATTATTATGAAAATTAAAATCAGTTTCACGCTGTATCTCGTATACAGCAGGGTAGGAAGAGGGCACCTAGTGTTAAAACACTCCGTTCCCCACTTTCCACCGAATTCTGGTGATTTTTCAGTTACACTTTGTGCTGTGTTTATATTATTACTAGCGGCCCGCTCGCGGTTTCACCCGCGTGAACTATGTTATTATTAATATCTGTCTCCATGACTACGTCCTAGTGACGTCTATGCAAAATTTGAGACGCCTAGCATTTGTTGTAACGAAGTTTCATACAAACTTTCGACCCCAAAAACAACCCGAAGAAGAAGAAGAAGAAGTCGAATATTGCAAATTCCCGTCTTAGCGAGCACCTACGTCCTATAAGTAACTCCTATGCAAAATTTGAGATTTCTAGTAATTGGAGTTTCTGAGATTTCGTGATGAGTGAGTGACCTTTCGATTTTATATATATAGATAGATAGAAAACTGCTAATTACAAACATTTTAGTGAAATATTTTTTAATGTCAATATATTTAAAACGTTAAAATTCGTATATATATAAATAGTACTAAAATCAAAATAAATGTTAGGCTAACAGCACCACAAATTATATTCTAAAAATATGTCTAGTTCATTCCAAACAACCTAACGATTTTGGAGTGCTTACTCATATACTATACAAATACAAATAAATTAACTTAATATTTTTTATACATTATAAAAAACAAATGACAACAAAATAAAAGTCGGTTTTTCTACGAAAATACGTGACTTTGAAACAAAATAAGGAAACGGACGTCTTAAGAGCACATGTAGGTAGTACATGAGAATGATTCGAATCGTTGATAATAAAATCTGCCAACTCGGCAGTCATATAAATAGTTTAAACTATAATTTACACGTACACTATTGTCATGGTAAAACTGGTGTGCATGTGTGTTTGTTTGTTTGTCATTGTGAAATAAATATTAAATTTCCACCCAATATAAGCAAATTGAATAAAGATATCAAGATTAATTGAATTCTAGAAGTTTCATCATTATCGTTATATTTAATAGTAGCTATTTTGTATTAATTTTGTAAACAAGATTTTATAATTGTTTTTTTTCTTGTCAAAATGGTTATAATTTAATTCAATCCTCAATAAATTCAATAACCTAGGTCTAGGTCTTATTAAACAAAATGTTTGGTGGGTGTCTGCGAATTTAAAATGTCAACTGTGTTTTTTCAAGTTCATGTTATTTACACGATAATAAAGCACAAATAAACGATTTAACTATTACGAACGATTTAACTATGTTTGTTGGTCTGTCTTTTTATTTGGTCAGGCTAATCCTCTTTCTTATAAGACTGGAATATAGTGTTGTCTTGTGTTTTTTATCTTTTTATCCTGAAATTCCTTCGGGATCGGCACCGTTCTAATAGATATGAAATAGCCCACATATATATATATATATATATATATATATATA
>HE668708.1:0-23497 GCA_000313835.2 Heliconius melpomene melpomene
CACCAGAGCGAAGAAATGGAAATATAAGTTTAAATAAATATTTAATTTCCTCGAGTGGGAATCGAACTCACTACCAGTCGGTTTTAAACAGTCACACTTTGTGCCCCTGTGCCACGACTGACCTTACAGATAGTATATTATTATTAAATTTTATATATATTTCTATCAATATAATTATTTTTTTATATTTATTTTTAGTGTATTTTTTTCTGTTTTAGGGTTCTGTACCTCGAAAGCAATAAAACAGAACCCTTATAGGATCTTATATAGGACTTAGTACTTAAATATTGTAATAATAATTTAATATCAAATACGTTAATCGACTATGCAAATACTCTTAGTATAATAAGTACTAAAACATATGTTTAAATTATAATTAATAATAATGAAGGAAGGAATCCATTTATTATATTTTTATATTTTTACGTGAAGCCCTTGAAGTCCACATGATGGCAGGCTTTGTCAGGACATAAATTAGAGGCATTTTCAGCTACAAATGGAGACATATCTTATCTTAGAATATACTTGAAAGCATCGTGTTGTTTTAGATGGCTTACGTAAGTAATAGTGAAGTTAGTCTCCATAACAAATAAAATATTTACTAACGCGTGACATAAATTAAAGCATAAGCAAGCAAGCAAGCATATATAAATAATGCATTGCTCTTATTTTGTTGGCAGGCGCTAAGCCTAAAAATCAATTATCATTAACTTTGATTGCTATGCTTTCATTACAGGTGCTATAAGTAAATGTTCCTAATTGAATCTATTTATTGAAAAATTATAAGAAAATATTTAAAAAAATACTAGTTTCGGATTTTTCCCTTGACATACACCCAATTACTTAACCGGATGCTAAATTTCACCATTCCAGGTCACTTGGAACTTGGTTAACATTAAGGTCTATAGGTCAGTCACCCCCCTAAAAATTTACGATTTTTGGACGTCATTATCTAAATAACTATTTGAGCTGTGTTTATGAAATTTAATGCACGTATACAGGTAGGGGGTCTAAATATTTGAGCCAAATATGACAGCTTTAGGTGGAATAGTTTTTGAGTTACGAATAGGTAAAAAGTGGCTTCAAATGGTTCGTGTAAAATAACACACGGTGCTGCTCGCCAGTTTTGTTTGTAAAAACACTTGGCTACGCGCTCCGCGCGTTTTAAATAGTTCATAAAATATACAATTAAAAAATGACATAAATTTTAAACGTTTGAATTTATTGTGCGATTATTTCCCAAAATCATTATTAGTTTTTCTAAAGTTACATTTATAATCAGATAATGTACTTGATTTACAAAAAACCGGACAAGCGCGAGTCGGGCTCTTCCACCGAGGGATCCGTACAAAAATTGGAGGTCTCGAGATTTTTCCAGAATTCAGGCTTGAGCCTTTTATTTGATACTTCACTCGAACTCGCGACTTTAATACCAAATTTTGCCATTCTTTTATGAGACCTTTCTGGGATCATAAGTTAAGAAATACAATTGAGGCATATACTGTCTATGGAAGCAATAACACAACAACAATTTCATATTATATTGAAATTACATAGCTTAAACAGATTTTAAAATTATATTCATTTGAACTTCAGGTCAACCAACACACACATGAATACTATAGAATACTACATTTCAAATCCCCCTCTTTCATCCTAAATATTTGATGTCCAGTGGTCGATCGTGTCTGTACATGTGTTAGCCACAGTTCATAAACCATTCCATTCAATGACGTAAATTTCTTTCGAAGGTTCGTTCGTGCGGAAACACAGAGGCATACGTCTGCATCTATTGGCGAGGGTTAGTGGATGTGGGCCCGTATTAATAATTCCTAGCATTGCTATTACAATAAAATTGACCGTGTTAAACCAGTTCGCTAGGTTTCAATACAATTTGTGTTTTACAATTTCTCGCTTCATTTTATACATGAATTTAAAATAATACAGAATTGTGTATAGCGAATATTACCATTGGCCGCAAATATCAAATGTGCAAGTTCCTACTGCATAGCTGGTCAGGCAAGTACCACGTGTACAAAATATAGGGTTCATCTAGGTTGTGTGAAAAATCGAAAGTATTTTTTGGAGTACCCCGCAAGCAAAAGGATTTCTGAATTAATATTTTGTAACAAAAAATTGTTTGAGAATGATTTTTTTTAATTAAACATTTTTAGTTCCACCAACATAGTTATTTTTATTTAAAATCATGTTATTTAAAATAACTTTTACTATATGTTAAAAGCTACCAGTAACATTCCAAATCTCCCTAAATCTCTCTTCATAGCAATGTATAGAATAGTATACGTCGTGTTTTTCCAAAATTTCCATATCACATTTTTTTTTATTTATGTTTTTTATAGCTCAAAGAAGTTACTAGTATACATTATTTTGCTTCTTTTTAAAAAATAAATTTTGCCACGATAAGGGAGGGTTTTAATGAAATATCTACGAAAAGAAAATCACAAAACAAGCAAGATAAAAATGATAAAATTAAATATTTAGCAATTTCAATTAAATACGAAAGTATATACATTTCAAGGCACTAGTTACTAACTAGTTAGCGTTTGTTGTTGTTTTTCGCATAAACAAATTTAAGTTTCACTTACATAATAAACTTTCAAGTAGAGTTCTCGTTTAATTAGTTTCTACGACACATGCTAAGAGTATGTGTGTGCTTTGTGTCAGGCCCGAAGTGTGAATCAATAAAACTTCAAGTTCTGCGTACATACAAAATAGGAACCGCAAGAAAATTACAATAAATGTTTTTAATTACATATATATACGTAATAATAAGACTGTACTCTGTAAGGCCGTGATTATGGACATATTGTATTAAAATACCGTGAGGTTAAAAAATATGAAACACATTCAGTATCGCATCTTGAACATGTAATAGGCCATCATAGGAGAGAGACCAGAGGCAGTACGGGAACAGTGTAATCAGTCCTTTGGCCCCATACAATCAATATCGCTGTTCAGCTCTCTTTGTAATGTCAATGGGGTGTGCCTCAATGTAGATTACCTAGTCATATGCCATATATTGTAGTTAGTTGTATGTAACATTTTGTTTTGGATTATAAACTTATCCAATACGATCTATTTTTATAGAATGTACGATTGCTTGTGTGAATAATATATATTAAACTAACTATTCTTATAATTATTCTGTAATATGTATGACATTCATATTAATTTAAAACGTATATTATATCTGTAATGATAAAAAGGTTGGTCAGGCCAATTAAGCTATTTTAACAATCACATATATTAACCTTATTATCCTGCTGAAGGATGCACATATTTCTTTAAACAAGAAATATTCTATTGAAGTTAATATAATTAAATTTATATGAAGAGTATCGTATATTATATATAGTTTATAACATCACAATTAAGACAAAAGATATGCAATAAAAGTTGAGGTGGAAGTAAGTTCTCACAGTACTCACAGCTTATGAATCTATTTGAACCTTTCAAAGTTCTGTACGTGTCAGGCGTACTTCGAAAGAGTTTGTTAAGCTGACTTCAGAAGAAATTTGCGGTATATTTAGATCTAAGATGTGGTTGACAATCCATGTTTAGAAATATACGTCCTATCCTATCCTATCCTATATCTTATAAAACAAAGTCGCTTTTCGTGTCTGTCTGTTGTTTCTAACTCTTCTTCTTCTAAACCACCCAACGGATTTTGATGCGGTCTTCACCATTAAGTCGAGCATTTGTCATAGAAGGTTTATATATAGTTTATTATTTGTACATTCTTATGTAAATTAACATAAATACGACAAATGTGTATGTGTATAAAGTCCTACCCGTTGAGACACTTTCGCGCATGCGCTGCTGTAATGGTAAGTACTACATGGAAATAATGTACTGGAGTATTGTTCCTCTTAATAAGATCTACAAAAAAGTCCGCGACGGCATATTCGTATCTTTTAAGTATAACGTGTAGTGATCGTTTTTCTGTCTGAAAATAATAATTTCAATATATTCTTTTATTGTAAGTCAAATTTTTCCATAATGTTATTAATCCTTATCCTTTAAAATATTTTATTAATTTTTTACGTTAAACGAAGATAAAATTTGCTTTTTACACAATTTCAAAATTGCGAATAGTTTAACAGAAAAACGCAGTGCCTCTATCACCCTATCATCTCTTTAATTTATGAAAGTCATTAGAACACCGTCCGGTCATTAGTACATTCCTCTTTAGTTACCTCTGCACATTACGTGCAATTTGGAAAACTATTTCAATGTGACTGAAAGTTTTGATCATTTTATATAAATTTTGCACACCACTTTCAGTATGGATTAGAGAGTAGATTTAATATATCGTAACTCAGGCATAGTACATACTAAATTAGCTTAAATGTTTTAGATGACTTATAAACAATAACCATTCAATAATAATTATAATAATTTTTCAAAGATCATCATATTCTACGAATGTATTACTTACTATAAAGTTGCTATAAAAGTCCAACTGGAAACCTTTCGGAACATTATCGTAAAATTGATCGAAACCAAAAACACTGATTGACGGTCGATTTGGACAGACTGTGTGTACATTGTGATGCTATCAGAGTTGTAAATACTTGTCGCGGTTTGTTCAGTTGACGTCCGAGACAAATGACAAAGCATTGACTGCGGTGTCTCTAAGACTCTGGAGACAGATTTACGATCGTCTGAATCTCTCCTTTTTCCATCATTTCTGTTAATAATATACTAATAATATTAATAATAATAATACATTTAAACAGTACGGACAACATTAACATAAGTTGTCACTGCAGCAAACACTGAGCGCTAGTTCTCAAATGTTATAATTGTATAAGATTACATCTATTGAGATATGATGAATTTAATCATGAACAATAGTTGCCAATACAACATATTATTGATATTTATTGTACTATTTTAGTGAGAACAGAGTATCATAGCACTAAAAATTAATAGATATATGTAAAAAAAATTTTCCCGAAATATCTAGATATACTCGTACATAACGTTTCGGATTTGGTAGGTTTTATTACAAATTATTTCATGTTTGAGTGAGGTTTTATAGCAATAATTCGTATCGCGTTCGTAAGCTCAAACGCCGTAGAATTTTCTTCTTATTTTATGGGAGGCTGGGATCAAAATTCCCGTTCTGTAAATAAATTTCCAGGCTGATCCCGAGAGACGAAAGAAAATCATTCCGGAATGTGTCTACGGTTTTTATAGCCGTAGTGAATTATAACGTAAAATATTTATACGTTTTTTAGAATATATAAATTTGTTTTCTGCATTCATAATGTATCGTTCGATTGTAAATATTGAATTTAGCTGCTGAGTAGTATAATCAGGCCTTAGTAGTACAGTATCTATGTTGTATAACTGCCGCCTAAAGTAACCTACTCTGCCATGATAGTGCGGTATTTAACGCCATATAAAAACGAGGACGAAGGATTTACTACTGAATAACAAGATATTTAAGAAGGGTACGTCGGAGAAGACGTAGTTTCAAAGATTTTGCTCATATTGTAAGGGCTCATCCCTAACAGGAATTAATCAAGGTCACCCGCACCCTTATCACTATGTTCGTAGCACATAGGTACATATATTATCACTGTAAATGACGATCTTTTATTATGTCTATGACGGTATTTTAACCTGAAAGGTGTTCTTTTTATAATTTTTAAATTTGTAAATTGTGCGAATAAAAAATTGTGACTAATATTTTTTAAATTCTGTCGCACTAATATTCTTTATGCCTAAGAATTTATATCATTATAATATAAATACTTTGTTACTTAAACGTACTTAGCAAATCTAAGTAGATTTGTTATAATTAAAAAATATATATTTTCATCATCTAGAAAGATAGTAAATAAATACCACCCAACTTCTGTCTTTCCAAAAAGCGTGTAGTTTAAAGCTTTTAAATGATATCGAAGCAGTTTAAAAGTACTGCGTCGTTTTTAATATGTGTTAAAGAAGAATCTCCGTAGATATCGTCCGCCAATATTAGACATTTTTTACCTCGAATACCTTCTTAGGTGCGCTTTGAGGCAGTATTATCGCAGCCGTTACTGATAAGGATGCTCATAAAAATCCCGCTTAATCGACCCATGTGCTAAAGTTACTTAAACTTTGAATCCCACTTTATACCTTGGAATTAACTGACATAAGACAAACTGGATCTAAGAATAATTGCTTACTTAGAAAATTTTTATACTCAATATACTATTGATGGATGGAATTACTATGGATTTAGTATAATACTAACTTTTTCTCTAAATATAGTAACTTACTTTAACTTTCATAAAAAAATATATAAATATAGAAATAACTAATAGAAAAAGCTTAAAAAAGTATAACACATATTTTTAAATAAACATAGCAATTTGTGAGGCAATTATGTTATTCTAGTTTAGAAGCAAACATCAAGCTACTCCTTGTTTTTCATTCGTATAGGGAGCAGAAGTATCGGCAAATTAGATCATTCGACTCCCCTAGGGAGACTAGAGTTGCGGTAATGTGTCGTTAAGCCCATTACGCTTATTTTTCTCTTATTGAGTCAGTGAGTACCTATTTTTTGATGGTGATAATTTATGTAGGAAAGGAATTTGTCAGTGTTAATGAGGTTTAACACGTTTTATATATATATTTATTTTTCATAATAAAATATATTTTAAAATACACAATCTCAAATTCTTGTAATTAGAGTAACTATTAGATAAGTAGTATGAGAGTAAAAAAGATATTCTTATTTCTAGATAATCGTTGCTATAAAATAAAGAAAATTCTGTATACTATTATACAGAATTCACTGTGAATGATATTTTTATTTGGCTTTGGTATTTTACCTCATACGATGACGGTAAGTCCTTAAAAATATACCATTTATATTGGAAATATACTTATTACTTAACGTAGGTGTTATGTGTTGAAGGCTCACGTGAGGGTCAGAGTAGAGAAGTCTGAGTTATGAGGTATAAAGGAACACTGTTGTACCTCTTCGTATCACTGAGACGACCGCGAATAAATCGAGAGATTTAGACCTCGCCCTATGTCGTGTCCTCATTCGTCGCGATTTATTTCTTGTAATAGTTTCAATAAAATAAATAACATTATTTTTTGTTATTTCAAAAACTTTTATTATTAAAAATATTATAGTTTGGTTACGTATTCATAAACAATAATGAGTCGTCTTCTTTACAATGAATTGAGGCCAGTCGTGGGGCTCGGGCACAGGCGTGTGACTGTGAATGCGACTGGCTGTGGGTACGATTCCCATTTGAGGAAATTTAATATTTTCATTTAAATCCGTTTATTACTTAATAGTTATACTTTATAATTCGTATATTTATAAATAAGCAAAAGATATATTTCAAAATATTATATTTTTGCAGGCGGTACCACTGTAAGGTCTTAGTGGTATATTTGTCACCAGCGAGGGCGCGTGTGTAATTGTACTCATATAGTAAAGGCTAATCCTCTAAAAGTATTCATCAGGTTTAACTAGGGTCCATATCAACGCGAGCCTTGCCCCCTATTCATCACTATTATGTTTGCGTATAGCTTAAACAATTTTTTATTTTTCTTTTTATTTTTACATATTTGTTATTTTCATTACGTATTCAGCATATTTGTAGAGATTTTAGTGGTAAATCCGAGTGGTTTACTTTATGCATATATATTACGGATATAATTTCTATTCATATAGAAAAAACTCAATCTTTCATCAGCTTTTTTGATAACTATTTGTTTAGTATGATAATTATCTTTGTAATTTAATAATTATTTAAGTCCTATGTCTTATTTTAAACACAAATTTACAATAATAAGTGATTTTTAATACGAAATTCATGAAATACTTATAATTATTATAATAGTTATAAAATACTAATTTTTAAATTAGGACATTATATTTGCATTGTGAAAAATGTGAAAGTTTAATAAGGCTCAGTAATTTCTACATTTTCCGCAAGCTTCTAAAAATGTTTCAAAAGGAGCGCTTACTTGCAAGTTAATGAGCTGACATTGTGGTGGTAACGTCGTTGGTACTTAACGCTTAATTACAACGCGGCGAAGGAATAAGGAATATGGAAGGATGGAAAATGTTATTTTGAAGCTTATTTAGTCTTCTAATAACTAATTTTTTTAGCTTCAATCATAACACACACATAGATGTATCCCACACGTAGCAGGGTAAGGAACCTGGAAACCTAGTGTTAAGCAACTCCGTTGCCATTAGGAAACTTGCGTTGTCCACTCTCCACCGAATTCTGGAGGCATTGTATGTTGAGTGGCGGAATTCAATACCTCGGTTTGCCTCATTACTAGAGCGAAAAGATGGAAATATTAAATATTTCATGTCCTCGAGTGGGGGTCGAACTCACAACCGTCGCGTTGCAGTCGCACCCTTGTGCCACTGCGTTACGACGGCCTCAGATCAACAAAAATATTTCAAATAATTAAACTCGTCTAATGGCTTAGATATAAAAAGAAAAAGGATAAAAAAATCTAATCCCTATCGGTAGAAAGCTCAAAGCGCGTCCGAGCGTCCAGGTACACGATAGAGGAGGAGTCTGCCCATTACTTATCCACTCTTCAGTTTGACCCATTTAAACTAAAAGTGCAATGTCAACAAGATGGAAAGTTACATTTTATTG
This sequence comes from Heliconius melpomene melpomene, assembly GCA_000313835.2. NCBI lineage: Eukaryota > Metazoa > Arthropoda > Insecta > Lepidoptera > Nymphalidae > Heliconius > Heliconius melpomene. The sequence goes on from HE668708.1 coordinate 8,658, forward strand.
GGATCGATCCTGAAGATGAAAGACCTACTGCCTGGCTATTTCCCAAGGTTTTCTATCTTATTATTGTTTTCACATTTGGTATCAATCACTAAATGAATTGAACAACTAAAGTAAATATTTTACTCGTAAAGTTAGATGACATAATATCTAAATGAATTTAATTTAATTATACTTTGCTTATATTAAGAATTCAATGGCTTTTTACTCGATAATTTAATACTCGACGGGATATTAATATTTAAAAAATATATATACACCTGATCTGATTAGAAAAAGTAGGAAGGATAGGCAGAATGTGGAGAATAGAGTTAAGTTAAGAATATAGTTTTTAAAGGGTTTTACGTATTAACCAAATATTATACAAAATATGTGAAATGACGGTACATTTCGCACTTTAAATACAAATAAACATTTTTACACTTAATACATTCAATGAATTTACTATAAACATACATATAAATATGTGATATGATGAATTTATCGATGTTATACATCTTTAAAATAACAAAAAGTTATCAAATATTTAAAAGTTAAATATATATTATATACGGTCTATAAAAAAAACACATTTACTAAGTAATAAATATTTCGCAAGTACTTTTAAGCAACGTCGACCTCTGACTCTCACGGTAACCGTTCCTATGATACTCATGTCTTTAGTACGTGACTTTAGTTCAAGACAGTAACAGCATAGGAAAAATAGCAAATTTCGCAAGATGAGATACTTCGTCAGGATGATAACAGATTACCGATAAAATTTTCATTATGCGCTACGTAAATTGAAGAAAATTATTTATGAAGATTGGAGTGCCTAAGTATATACACAGAAAAAATAGATAATTGGGCCGAATTTCAATGGTAGCATTAATGCGTACATCTAGAACTGACGACTTAAATGCGGCTTTGTCCTACAAAATCGATAACTTATTGTTAAAAAAAGCTTAGATACGTTATTTGAAATGACTCTATAAAATTTACTAAAGCATGAATAAGGTAGCTTATCCGAATAGATTTTATATAAAAACCATTTTGTAGAGACGAACTTTTTTCGATCTTATTGTGAGTCGAAGCTAGATTACTACAGAGTTGAAAATTATTTCACAAGTAATTTATTTGTGAAACTACAAGAGCATCTCCAGCGGCCGTTCCTTTCGCCCGAGTTCAATCAGTTCAGTCAACATATGGTTGTATGTCCATAATTATTCATACAGCCGATGACGCCGTTATATGATTTAAAATCATATAAATGATGACACTGTTAATTTAATTTTATTTTTACTTAGGTTCACAGCCATTAAAAGTATCTTTACCTAGCGAGTAAAACATTGACATTATTTATGCTTTATACACTGAGTAAGAAACTGAGTGCTTTTCTTGAGTAGATGTGAAATTGAATTTTGAGTGTACGTCTCGTAAAGTATTTGCTATGCATATAAAGTATTGCTAGTTTGCTTAGGAACTTTGGAATATATTACTTATATTTCAGAGCTTTGGAAACATAAATTATAATCTTGTTTAGAGAGATATATCCATTTCACAAACCTACTGATAAACGAGATGAATTATTAAAATGGTTATGTTTTTTTTATCAATTATAACTTTGAGACGTCAGTGGGCGTACGTAGTTTGTGAAATATAGAATTTTGCAGCTCTTACTTACAACTCTGTAATGGCAATATTTTTTAGCGAGTCAAAGTTAGTATTAGGCACTTAAGTTTCTAAGTAAAGATTAAAAATAGCATTAAGATTAAGCTAAAATAATCTTTGCATTTAAAATGTCCATACTATATTAATATATATATAATATATATTAATATATATATATATATTAATATATATATATATATATATAATACCTAAGTATATAAATATTAGTGATCTCAAGAGATATCTCAAAAATATACTGAATTCGTTAAGGAAACTGCCCAAAGCTGTTGAACCGGAGTTTGGAAGATCCAAGTCCTCCGGGAGTCTCGTTACGGGTGTCAGTGGACTTAACTTTCATTGTATGTCTGGAACTCAAACTCTTTGTCGGTGTTTAGAAATATACATAATAGATAATATCAGAAACTGTCATGGTGCAGTAGGATAATGTCTGATTATAAACATGATAGTGGGTTCAATTCCCGCTCGGGGACTCATTATATTTAAATTGTTTTTATTTCTCCGCTCTTATAGCTCCACCACACATAATCTGTGATGTCTCTAAAAATTGAACGGAAATTGGGAATGGAGTGTCTTAACACTAACTACTGTTTCCTTTCACTGCGATGCACAAAAATATGTTACGTAAAAGTTGATCTTGAACATAAGGGTCCATACTCGTACATTAGATCCCGATAATATTAAAGTTTCGGAGTCTAGTTTCAGATAAAATCAGGCAATCCATTATTCGTCGCCGAGCCGAGTATATCTCGAGTCTAATAGGATTAGCGTATTCGTCCATTAGATACTGTTTTACTGTTCTTTTGTTTTATGGTCACACTTCGACGATAATATGTTGGAAGTAGTCACAAAATGACGCGTCTTGTCGCTATAAAAATAAAAATATTATTATGATGCTATAGTAGGCCGCCGTGGCGCAGGGACATAAACATACAAACGACTGTAATGCGGCGGTTGTGGCTTCGATTCCCACTCGGAGGAATCAATTATTATTTATAAATATTTTCGTATATTTTATTTGCTACTAAGAGTTTGTTAGTAAGATGTTGAGTTCCGCCACTCAACATGCAATGCCTCCAGGATTCAGCGGAACGGAGTATCTTAGCACTAAGTTCTCCGTGCCCCTACACGATACAAGAATAAGCAACAAAAAATATATAATACGTAAATATTTAACTTCCTAAACTATAATATCGATCTATTATTGTTTGACCAAACCAACAATGTAACAGGATTATCTCTCTGCTCTATTACTCGTAGATACTGTTTTACTGCTCTTTTATTTTATGATCACACTTCGACGGTAATGTATTGAAAGAAGCCACCAAATTTCTCTATTAAAGAATTCTGATAGAATGGTTTTTGTGTTTATATCGCTGTATATTAATAAAATATGTTATATACATATTTTATTAATTAAAAGAAAAGCCTTTAAATTTTATTCAATGTTAGTGATTGCAAGCTGTAAATATTACTTTCACTTTCTCCTGTTAGAATTAATTCTGAAAAATGTCAGGTGAGAGTAATTTCTTGTTTCATTCTTTTTACAGCGTGATTATTAGTAGTCGGGTTTTCGTTGGTCTTCTTACATCGTTTCTTTTAACTTAATATTTTAGTTTTAATAAATAGAATTTACCTAAGAGACTTGTGCCTACTTAAAATGTCCTTTCACATGAAATAAGGCGAAAATTTTATATAAAACAAGAAAACACTGCCAACAAACAAACTCAAAACATAAGCAAGCTTTTCACTCAGACAAATTACAAGTACGAGTATATCGTATTTCTCAACTGAACTCCTCAACGTTAAAGCCACACTGCCTTGCTAAGTGCCACTGAATTAAATTACCTTTTAGTCCAATACTATATATGTTTCAGAGATTACGAGAAGCAAATTTGTGCATTTAGAATAGAAAACTTTGATGAAACGTAGAAAATTATTGTAAAATGCTTAGATATTTAAAGTAAATTATAATTGAATTTATAAGTAAAATTAATTAATTTAAAATAAATGTAAGTGTAAAAGAAATCATTATATAAACAGGCCCAAAAATATTTATTTATTTTGGTAAGTAAGAAAAACTTAATTAAATAAGTTTTATGTAAAGTACTTAATTATAATGAGGCCAGTCGTGGTGCTGAGGCACAAAGTGTTACTGTTAACGCGACTGGTTGTGGGTTCGATCCCGACTTGACAAAATAAGGTATAAAGTATTTAGAATTGATATTTTCATTTTTTCGCGAAGCGCGAGTTCCGCCACTCAACACGCAATGCCTTTAGAGTTCAGCGGAAAGTGGGGAACAGAGTGTCTTAATAATAGGTTCCTTCTGTCTCCTCTACCGTGGGCGGGCTACAGCGTGAAGCTGATTCAAACGAACACATCTTATAAAGTAAATATATTTAGTACATTTTAATGATCCGTAAGAAACTGGCGAGTTTCATATACCCAGAAATGCATAAATAATATAAATAAGCACATACAATAAGCATCAGTTAAATAATAATAAAAAATACCAAATTAATATTCAATAATAACAATATAAAGCCGCATTTATAATTTTAAGTAGCATTTACAGAAATAATATTAAGCTCTTATTGTTATTGCGTAGCGCGGCTGTCGGTGGAATGGAGGTATTACACTATTAACAATGGCGATTAAAACGGTAATAATTTACTTTCATTAAAGGATTCATTGTGTGATAGGGACGTTATTTATTTGAATGAGTATCTATTAAATATAAGTAATGATACTTTATAAATTGTTGCAGATACTCCAAGATTCTAAATACAGCCTCCTTTAGCAGCCAGAAATAAGTCATATAAACGTTTTTGTTTACTTATATTTTACTATAGACTTTAAATAAGAAAATTTCCATCAAAATTTTAAGTATCTATGAAATTATTCAAATAAATTAATACATGACAAATATGTAAATAGACTTTCGGAAAGTTCTTAATTTTGTTATCAATGACGTTCTAAGAGAGGACTTGAGAGGCATCTTCGTAATTTTAATCTGTCACAGTGTTGACAGATGATTGTGAAATTACCATCAACATCCATAATTATGTTAACTAAGATTTTTTCCATAATTATGTTAACTCTGAGCTTTTCTATTATATGATGTCGCCATTGAAATATTTTTTATAATAAACAAAAATTTATTTCATAATTTATCCCTCATAGCCGAGTACACAAAGAAAATTGGTATTAAAGCACTCAGTTGTCCAAGCAAGTCCCCCGAATTTAAAAACAATGAACGTTTAGTGGCGGTACTCAACACCGCGCCTTGTCTCTACTTCAACATGATAAAACGATATTTTTAACAATTTTTTTATACATCGCGAACATTAAGAGTATTCGTCTAAATTTTTAATTTGTTTAAGTAACGAACTACGAGAAACTAAAAGTTTACAATTTATATTCTCTACAAAAGCTGTAGTAACTTGCAGTGTAAATTAACTCTGTAAAATTAGAATTAATTTATTTCATTTGTAAATTCGATTCTTGTGAATGCAGCAAATTAAAATGAATGAATAGAGTTGGTCTAGAACTAAAGTCTACGTACAGGCGGCATCATAAGTTCATATTATAATACACATACAAATATTTTCTTACATAATTACGGTAAGAACTCGTCTTTTGATTCGTGGATTTGATTTCTGTTCGGGAAATATTTATATCAAAACATTTTCATGGCTACATGACCGACACCGACACCGACACCGACACCGACACCGACACCGACACCGACACCGACACCGACACCGACACCGACACCGACACCGACACCGACACCGACACCGGCACCGACACCGACACCGACACCGACATTGACACTAGATAACATTATTACTTCAATCAACTATTCAGTATAGTTGATTGAAGGGTCCGCTCTAAATTCAATATTATATTGGATTTTGTACATCATATATCGTTTAAAATCTTCGTAGTCAAACTATATGTGATCTCACACAGGAGCAATTTTTCGAACTTGTAATCAACAGAAAGTTACTCGTACAAGATTGTGCTCAGAACTTTGTTCTCTTCGTGGACTGTCAGTATTTTCGTATATCTCGATAATATTGTCAAACTATCTTCTCTGTCAGGATTACCGTAACATCGACAATATAAGATGAAATAAATCGGATTCTTTATTAAATTGCGTGGCTATTGTTCTAGCGAATAATACTTAATGCTTGTTATTATAATAAAAAATATAACTTTTCGAAAGCAGTATCTATAAATATTTACATGTTAAGTTTAATCCGCGTTTAATTTAAACTGTGTGATAAATAAAAACAAATGTATAATATTATATAAGAAAAAACACCATTGTGTAATTTCATTAATTCATTAATGATAACCATTGGTGGGTACGATGTAATGTTGACGCAGATGTAACCGGAGAAGTCAAAGACCCCGCCACCCCCCCACCCCCCTCTTAATATTCACCTAATGAATGTCCTTGGGCAAAAATCTTAACCAAATATTATTTGATTATCCACAAAATATAACGCCAAAAATGAACTGATGTTAAATTGACCGATACAATTCCTACAAGATTCTGATTCATGATAAGAATATTTTCAAGGACCCTTTACTCTACCCCTATTGTTATGTAAATATAGGTCTGGCAAAGCTTTACTAGCAAATATATGAAAAAAATATCCACCGAATTCGAATTCAGTAGAGAATTAAGCGTTTGCTTTAAGAAACAAGAGCTCATTCTTCCCTTTGACTTTCATGTTTTATTTACGTAGAAGGGTTATTAGACTAAAATTTCATTTCCACGCCCTGGAATGTTGATTGTCATAATGATTACATAACTAAGTTTACTTTGGTATCGTGTTCTTTTCTTTTATTTTTCTTATCGAATTTAACACTAATCTATATATATAAAAGGACTTGTTAAATATATAGTTAGACTAGCGGACGCGCGCAGCTTCGCTAGCTTATTTAGGGGTGAAATCTAATAAGCCATGAAACATGTGTTCAATGAAATATTTTTAAGAGTTGAAATTTCAAATTTTATAAAAATCGGTGGCGTTTTGAAGATTTTTCCATACAAACTTTCAACCCCTTATTTGCGCCTTTAGGGGTTGAATTCTAGAAAACTATGAAACACGTATTCAATTAAATACTTTTAAAAATCTAAATTTCTAATTTTATAAAAATCGGTGCCGATTTAATTTTTTTTCCATACAAACTTTCCACCCCTATTTCACCCCTTTAGGGTTATAATTTTTTAAAACCCCTTCTTAGTGGATGTCCAGATTATGAAAGTAAACATCTGTCCAAATTCCACGTTTCTACGCACAGCGGTTACGGCTGTGCGTGCGCCTTACCTCAGTCAGAGAGGACAAGTCCTTTTATATATATAGATAGATTAGAGACCGTCGTGGTGTAGAAGCACAAGGTGTGACTTCAACGCGAACGTTGTGGGTACGAACCTATTTAATATGTATATTATTCAAGAAAATGCGCTGTACTTTATGTCGCTAATTGTGTAGAAATAATCACAGATCGAGGTGTTTTCTTCAACCGTCACGTGCCGGCTGAATCGTGAATGACGGCGCGTTTACGTATTCAGCAGGCTCTATCGCTAACGAGAACACGAGATAGGTTACGAATGTCGTTTCTAATTTCCGAAGATATTGTTCTAAGAGTAGCTTTGACTGTCTACGGAAAATTAACATAACGAAACTAGAACTCATTTAGTGTTTATTTATTTATTTATTTATTTACGCAAGATATATTTTTTTTATATATTTTAAAAGAAACAGTAATTAATCGTTTTTGAAATCTATTGCTTTTACATATTATATCATTCTCTTTCATATTTTTACCTGTAATTGTTTAGTGATATATTATGTAGTTACACCTATAAAAACATGTTACAAAGTTTAAACTTAATCTCAAGAATCTTATATCCAAAAGATATAAATACAAGTTAATCAGGGAATGACAAAACGTAAAACAGCAAAAAAAGCTTAAAATAATTTAAACGCTGTCGTTTCAAATAAATATTTTTTATAAGCTTAGGCAGTATGACAATATAGCAAATCGTCAATTTTTTAAGATTTATTTTATTTCTAGTACAACAATCACAATAATAAATTAAGCATTATATTTTTCATATTATACAGTTTTTTGTGAAAAAAAAACCTACATACATATTAGGGAAACTGAAATGTTTCATTACAGTTATTCATTTTGTGAACAAAATTCAATAATTCAAGTAAAGTGTATTTATATGATTAAGTATATATATAACTAAGCAAATTATAAAACTCGATCCGCTGTTCGGATACAGGCAAAATAATGATATTAAGAAATTTGTTCGAGTACAGCAAATACGTGAGGCACATGTTGGCGAATACGAGTAGTACGGGTATATTCTCTGATGGGAAAACAAGCCACGTAACCAACAGACTACGAGTAAAGTCAGCAATCTTCTATACAACTCAATTATTATAAATTAATGAAAGAGGCTAGTCGTGATGCAGGGGCACAAGCGACACTGTAGTGCGACAGTGGACGGTAAGTGCGACAGGTTGTGGGCATATGATGAAATTAAATATTTAATGTTTTCATTTCTTCTGGGTCACGAGGAGAAGCGCAGAGTTGAATTCCGCCACACAACACCTACATAATTCAGCGAAAAGCAGAGAACGTAAGTATCTGAATGGGAAAGAAGTGTTATAACTAGGTTCCCAGGTTCCAGGTTCCAGGAGTACAGTGTGAAACTGAAAAAAAGTAAATAAATCATAATTAACGTACGAGCCGTACAATATCGCGTTCAGTCTGGCATATCGTAACTAATTACGTAGGCGCCATTTCGTCGAAAAAACAGGTACGAGAAGCTAAAGGACAACGATGGGCTCAAAGATTAAAAGCTTTTATTGATTAAAAGATTATTAATTAAATAAAATAAATATACTATTTAATTGTGCTCCCAATACTATACAACATATTCTATGATGAGATGAGACGTCCACAAACTGAGATGAAGAAGCTTGGGAAGCGTATCATCATCGGCATCCCGGGGCGCGGTAAACGAGCCTGAAAATTGCTTGCAATTTATTGGGTTCAAGGGTGACGGGAAATGAGGAAGAGGCGTTTGTCACTCACTGTATTAACCGCCGCGGACATCTTGCTCTGTTTTGGATTTTTTTCGTATCTCTTTGTAATTTCTTATAGGAAACAGATATCTTTCTTGTCAAATAACTTGTCTCTGCAAAAAAAATATTGCAAATGTTAAACTAAACTTTAATTACAATATAAAATGAAAATAAAAACTCGTTTATTTATCGTGTATCCTGTCAAAGGTACATTATCAAAATGCCTCCTACTTGTCCGCTCGATACTCTTACTGTAAACCCTTACTTAATTGCTTACTCTATATTATAATAAAATTCAAACATTTTCGTGGCTAACGCGAAAATTGCTCGTTCCAATTAAAAATGTAGGCGGAGTAGGCCAGAAATTAAAAAGGAATAGAAGTCAAAATTCTTACACGAAGTTTTTGTTTCATTTTTACTTTTTTTTTTAAATAAAAGGTCTTCAAACTCTTCAAACAATTAAAAAAATAGGCTAAATAAATGTCTTTATATATTATTAGGTCATTAGTAAGAAATTATTATTATTAATCATATGTCAGTATGATTATTATTAATCATATGTCATATAAAATTAAAATGTATCTCTTGTTTTATTAAAGTACAATATTTATAATATCCCTGTCCAAAATACCACGCAACAGAGCAGATAAACCTTTGTAGGCACTATCGCGAATTTATCAGCGCGCGCTCGGAAAGCATCTCACGCCTTGTTCCCAGTTACCTCTCTGTAGGTGGGCACCTACAGAAAGGTATCTTGTTGACAGATAAGCGTAAGCCAAGTCGGGTCTCGTAGAGTAATTCACCAGCTTTGTAAGTACGTGCCTGCAGTTAGAAACTGATAAGCCTGTGTTGTTTTCTTATCTCCTGTCGCTACTGGGCCTTTTCGTTTGCACTGAAATTAAAAACAATGTATTTTGTAATTTTAGATAATATGTCCGCCGTTACTTTTGTTCTTCTCGACTAATAATTTCAGGTCAAAATAATATTAAAAAGTAGATTCTTTTACAACTCAAAGTGTGGTTGTGTGGCTTTTGCTTACTGTTTCATAAAAGGCAGACATTATGCCCGTTATAAGGACACAATAAAGGAAGTAATATCTTTGGTAAATATTAATCTTATTAGATTGTTTTATATAAACACAACAAATAGTCTATTGTTTATATAAAACAAAAAACACACCATTCATTCCCCAAAAAACAAACAATTCATTACCCAAGTGGGAATACAGTTGCACGCTTGTGCCCCTGCACTCAATATTAAGTTTTTTTTACACTTGACTCAATTTCATTTTGTTTAAGCCATTGAGCCATAGCTATTTTTTTTTCTTTAATTTCCTTTACCACCAGTTAAAGAAAACTGAAAAGATTGTTTCTTTTCCTAACGTATTTCACCCCAATATAAATCGTAGACAAAGAATAAATAAAAACAATTGCGTTTCTGAGTTTCTCACCGAAAGCCAACAGGCCAATCTTATACATTTTATTTCCATTTATTAGCACTTACTGTTCAAATAATCTTAAGTATAACATTTTAAACAATTTTTTTCGTTTTGTATATTATTTACTTATATTGTTTTAGATTTCGAACATTTTTAAAAAATTATTACCTACTTATTTTTGCCAATAATTACCTAATAATCAAAATAAGATTTTATATATTTTTTCTTAATAATATTTTACCGCAATATGAGATAACTTGGGCGGGCTCTTATTTCCAACGAATATTGTTTTCTAATCTTTTCTATTTATCTTACAAGTAAAATGGAAACAAAAGATTTAGAAGCAACATTTTTCTCATTCTTTTATTTTTGTACATAATGGGCCACGGTACCGCATAATTATCTTGTTATATGTAAATGAAATAGCTAATAAGCGAAAAACGTAAGAAAACAAACGGCTTTATAGCAAGCCACATTAATATGCGTAATTGAAGATTTCTGCATAGAGTCGTTTACGCTTGGTTGGGAAAGGGTCGACAAGGCGAGTAGGTACAATGAATTAAATTAGGTCCCACTGATAACCTCTTGCAATCTCAGGACTGAATTTTGAGCTTTCAAAGGTTTAATATTAACTACAAAAGGATACGCTATGACTTATTTTAAAAATGGTAAAAATCCTTATAGTAATTAATTTATGTTGACCTGCATAGAAAACAGTACTAGCTATTATGTAATTAAATTGTTATGTTTCATTACAAATTCACGGCAATTCAAAATTTTGAAATTTTATTTAATTGTCTGTATAGCGTCGTGTATCTTTAATTAAAAAAAACCTAAAAACAGGTGATGCGAAAATGATTTTACAGAGCGATCTAACCTCGAAATACGACAGCATATTCTGTCTTCACACAACAGTAAACATTTGTATTTGGCACTAAAACAGTCTACTTCATGATAGCTCAATTAATTTTCGCTATCATGAAGTTCACTGTATATGAAAGTACTTGTGTCGCTCGCTTAAAATTATCGTTAAATTATAGCCAAGTTTTTGTCTAAAAAAATATTTACATGCCACTGGCTAATAACTTCCTCTTAAAAAACAGACAGGTATAAGTCACTTCTAATATTATGTGGAATTTTATGAGTTCCCGCGAACGAGGATAAATCACGGGTATACGTTATAGGATCAACGAGCAATATAGGTATCTCTAGTTTCACTTTTGGGTGACGCAAGCTGATAGTCACCTAAATACAGACAAAGTAAAGCTCGGAGCACAATGACGACCCAACAACAAGTAGTAAGTAAATAGCAGCGCGCTTAGTAAGTTTCTTCGACCGTGAGTTGGGATCGTTCAGCCGACCGTCTGGTGAGAACTGTTCAATAGAAACAGATCATGCGTGAATATTGACGTTACCCTGACAGGAGACATTGTCACCTTCACTCATACTTTACCATATATATATATATATATATATATAGCACTAGAACAAAGGTGTGTCGCCTGATTGCTTCCAATATCAGTAGAAATTAAGTCAAGTAAAATTGTTCTTGTTCGCAATTGGCAGTTACAGTTTTGAGTGTGAAAGTTGTGGGCTTTGAGTTTAACAAGGTATATTCCGAGTTACTCAGTTTCACTATCTTAATTTCCTCCAACGACGATTAATAAAAAAATATAGATATTTAAAAAATAAAATCTTTATGTACTATTTTAAATAAAAAATCTATAATGTAAAATTATAAAAAAAATATTTCCCTTTTATCATTCTAAAAATCTGCATAAATGAAAATAGTGAATTTATGTACCTGTTCTAAAATTACGAGTAGAGAAATGATATTAGAATTAACTTGTTTAATAAAAAATATAATATACTAGTAAAACATTACTATATTCACCAGAGACACTGAATTAAAGAGTAAATTTTATTTTACCTGGAAAACTAAAAGCCACAAAAGAAGATTACTAGAAAATAACTAAAATATTCCACTATTACGTAGCAAATATTACAAAGAGAAACTATCAAAAGTACGTTCCACAAACGAAATGAGCAACTTTTGAAATTGGCTTTTACAAACAAAGCTGCATCTCGTACAAAGTAGTGTCTCTTAGTAATATCCTTCTATATTTTCACTGCAGTGTGTAAGTACGCTGCTTTACGTGAAAACGTGAGAAGCGTTTCAATTTCGGAATGATATCAGGAAGATAGGTAAGCGTGTTAGAAGAAAAATGAAGCGGACACGTAAACATTAACCGTTACATCGTAAGGCATCTCGAATTCTCGAGGATTATTAACGTGCTTAGAACACTTACTGCTGCTACTACCTTACTAAAATAATAAGTACGAGATTTAATATTTTGGCTAAGTCTTGTTATATATTGAAAAAGAGTTACTTAGCTTTCTAATAAATTAGGACAATCAATCTATCTATGTGGCTTGATGGTGATCTATATATATCGATATACATGTGGTTCCAGGATTTAAGTATGTGACCTTCGAATTTCATATTATATGAAATATAATATGAAATTTTTTGTGTGTTGCACTTAAAAATTTAATTAAAAACGTTTTTGTTAAAAAATATAAGACACTAGTGGTCTCTGAGTGGATTCTTCACCTGATTTTTATGTTATTAAAACTTACTTAGGAAAATTTTGTTATTTCTTTTAGTATGGTCATCTGACCGATCGTAATTTTTATAATTCGTTTTTAAACTTTTTCTTAGATTACCTTCCTATTGTTCCTCAATGGCATCGAATTAATGATTGTACGGCTTAAGATTAATTGCAAGTATTTTAATATGTACGATACGTAGCATTACCTACCTTGGTTATGATGTAACTACTAAGCAATAGAACTTTGAATGATAGGCTTAGCCTCATTGAGTATTAACGCTCTTGACTGCTTAAGACAGGCTGGCCGTGCGCCAGAGATTATAGTGACGGAACTGCAACATTAGTGCTAAGGTATCCCATATACGAGTAAAGGACTAGAATTAATTAGCGAATAACTGCTGCATAAGCTGCCGAGGCATCTTATCTCGGCATCCGCAGTGAAGTTATATTACACGTAACAATATGTGGGTACGGAGGGCAATCGCTGTCAGTTACCCAGTTCTACGAGCGGTAGTAGTTACATGGGAAACTCTACAAAAGTTCATTAGTCTGACTGCCTGTCCACTCTCGTAAACGCCGTAATAAACCATCACGGCCTTACAGCAAACAGAACTACATGTTTGTTTTGAAATAGAATAAATCTAATAATCTCTCAAAGTTTTATACATACTTTATAGTCGTAATTGTTTACATTTCTTACTTAAATCGCTTATTCATCATTAAGATTGTTACGTAACGCAGGCTATTATTAACGTTCTTCGTCCTCCGATAGCGTGGACGGCACGAGGCGTGTGAGGGACACAATTGATGATCGCAGTACGTGCTGGAGTGACTAATCGGTGACTGGTAATCTGTCGATGTAAGAAATTATTTTTTATATTTATAGTTTATTTAATATGTATCATTTATATATTTTTATATTGTAAATTATTTTTTATCACTTATATTATTAAATACATTTAATAAAATTTATGTATCTTATAATAAGTATTCGTATTTAGTATATTTATATGAAAGCGCCCGCTACTATGTGCTGATATGTTTTGATTAGCGATAGCCAAATCTATTTTTTAAAGTTTACTTAATTTGGTGAATCTGGTTTTGGCTACCCTCATTATATTGTTTTAATTCTTAAACACTTCCACATTTGTAAAATTTAAGATATAAGAAGCTTAAAGTAAAGAATTTTGTTGGTATTAATGAGTAATACGTGTCGAGTTCACTCTTGGCGCGTAATATATTGCAGCCTCGTAATCGTTGAACGATCGGAGCTATTTGTTCAACAACAAAATAATATATTTTTTTCGTCCGTTATTTGTTACTACAGAAAATTAAAAGGGTATTAATATTGAAACATGTCACTTTAATATTGGAGATTACCTTTTTTTAACTTTCAGTTTATGTTATTTATATAGGGTTTACAAATTTGCTTAATTTTCATTAACACTATATTCAGAAATTAAAGGAATTGAAACTTAAATTTAAACGTATATAGAAATTTTAAAGTTATGGGCGGATGAAAAATACTCCGGCTTCTTATTTAATAAAAAAATTAATTAGACCTTTATATTTTTAACCGACTTCTGTAAGAAAAGGAGGTTATCAATTCGACTGTATTTTTTTTTTTTTTATTTTTTTTTTAATTTTTTTTTTATGTTTGTTACCTCATAACTTTTAACTGGGTGGACCGATTTTGATATTTTTTTTTATTTGAAAGGTATAGCTTCCCGAATGGTTCCATTTTTTTTGGTCCATGTCTGACAATGGTATCCATGAGAAAATCACATAAGTCTTAAATTTGCATTATGCATGTGCGCGACTAATAGCCGAATAACTCAATGTCGCGCCAACCGATTTTGATGATTCTTTTTTATTTGAAAGGATACACTTCAAGGATAATTTGGTGAAAGTTTGGTTAGGTTTCGATTATGGAATCCGGAGAAAATTGAGAAAGTTTGTTTTTTTTGGTCAAAAATTAATTATACTGTAATAGTTACAAGCAA